>CP139505.1:48558052-48613277 GCA_021014915.2 Artemisia tridentata subsp. tridentata
TTAGCAACATTGTTAGTACATGTAATTGATCAAGATCTTTAACTCGCCACCAGTAAAATATCCTTTATCCAACAAAACCGTGTTTTCCTTTTCCCTACACCTAACGTTATAACCCATGTAAAAGCCCTCTTTGATAGTTTATCTTTGGTGCTTACGCCTAGTGGAGGAGGTTTTCGATCCTTTCCCAAGCCTATGGTAATCTATTTGCTATGACAGGTAGTGAGAGATATTATCCGTTTTCATTTATGAGATTTATTTTGATGACACTTGAGAGATGTGAGTATCTAAACACTACTTGTGAGGTGCTAGTTTATAATCTCCGTGCTTATTATGATTAAAGTGGAACGATTATTTGTTGTAATTACTTTTATGTTTGCATTAAATGACCCCTAACTTGTATTTTGATTAGAATAAAAGCGCATTTGCTTGAGGACAAGCAAATCTCAAGTGTAAGGGTATTTGATGAAGCGAAAAGTGTACCGCTTTTAAGGGGTCATTTAAGCCCTAAATCGTATTTATTTGATCAAATATTGCCCTAAATCGTTCCTTTTGTCATTTTAGGTACTTTTGAGGAGAAATCTGGAAAAGGAGGCATTTTGGACGTTTTTGGAGCATAAAAGTGAAGAAAACGACAAAGTCTCAAAAATCGGCTAAAAGTTACCCTTGACGGCGTCAGATTTTACTCTGGACGGCGTCATGGCTTGGCAAGAAAAGGTGGATGTGAAATTTACTCATGATAAGCCAGTGAAAATTGCATGTGAATTCTGACGGCGTCACGCTTTAACCTGATCAAGGGCGTCACGACTTAATTCAAAGAGGGACGGCGTCACGTTCAAGGTCTGACGGCGTCAAGCCTTGATAAGCCAGAACGGATTTTGGAGAGCTAAAGAGGGACGGCGTCAAGAAGGTCATCCGGGAACCCTAAAAGCGGCGAGGTGACGGCGTCACACTCCATAAGGTGACGCCGTCAGATCCAAAAGTCTATATATAGTTTTCTAATTTTTTGTCATTAGGAGAGAGCTTAGTGTGGAATTTTTGGGAGAAAACCCTAAGACGAATTTAGCTTCTTTTTCAAGGCTTTTTGCCTTGAGATCTTCCATGTTACATTGAAAGATAAGTTATCAATTAATCATTCAATATGTCTATGTGTTGTTTGATTCTATCTTGTTCTTGTCTTTTGTTTAACATGTTAGGCTAGATTTATCTTGTGTTTGCTTAGATCTAATGAAACCTAGCTATTGATTATTGGTTATTAGTGTGTTATTAGTTGTATTGGATGATTGTTTATCTATGTTAGGCTTAAGAAAACTGGCTAACTTCCTATTCGGTAACTTGCTTGAACGTCTTAAGAAACATGAACCAAATGCGTACTAAAGGTTTTTATGGTTGTATTTAATGCACAAGCGAATTCTAGTGATCCCATGTTAGGAGCTTCCTAGCCGGCTCGACATAGGAGTGAAGTAGGAGCTTGTAGAGTTGGGGAAGTACGTACGCCACCCCACGATTGGTATTAAGGAATACACCCGTCATCCACGCAACTAATACACACTAATCAACCGGTAAAACATAGTTAGGGAGTAAGGAAATCTAAGTGAACACATTTCTCTACACATAAGTTTTCACCAACATTTTACTTTCAGTTATTTTATTTTATTTGCATTTGTAGTTATTTGGGTTAGTTGACTAGCAACTAATTCCGCCCACTCCTTCAAAACCGAGATTTTACTTGCTTTCAAAAAATTATAAAAACACAAAAAGAATCTTCCTCAACCCTTAGACCTATTAGAGTAGTCTTTCATACCTAACGAACACTATTCCCTGTGGAGAACGATCAATCCCCCGTACTTACCACTACACTATACTACATCGGTCAGGTACACTGCCTGGTGGGGTTGTAAGCCTCTTGAGATCCCTTGAGAGGTAAAACCTGTTGTAAGGTTGCAAAACCACGCATCAAAGATATATTTGGTTTGATCATGTTTACGGATTTTATTTTATTTGTCAAACATTAATTCATATAATTTTAATGCATATCATTTATTTGATTTTAATGTTTAACATAATTATTTGATTGAATAATTATGAGACATATTATTGCGAGTCAACGATTCGTACCGAGCCTAATTAGTATAGGGGTTATGACGGTCGTATGTTAAACATAATTTGTGCCCATAATTGTTCACTTGAGTAATTATTAAATTAATTGATAGGATTATTATAAGACATGTTATTGCTAGTCAACGAGTTGTGCCGAGTCCACTAGTTTAGGGATTAAGACGATTTGTGTGATAAACATAACTTGTGCCCAAAATTATCCTTTTCAATTAATAAAAACTATGTCTATGTGGTTTGAAGACAAACATTAGAATTAATCCGTAACTTGATCATATCATTATATCTGGAGCCGGGAGGGATTGCTTTTTATCCAACTGTTTACAAACCTTACTTTTATTTGCTTCTTTATTTTTATTGCTTATTTACTTTCTAGTTAATTAGTATTTTAATTATTAAGTTATTAAACCAAACAATCAATCAATTATTTATTTCGTTAAACTTAGCTATAACCACATACTCCTCGTGGATACGATACCCGCTTTCCCTATCTAGTATAAGGTAATTAGGTTTATTTTTGATCGGTACAACGACATCGGTCAGCATCTACTTACTAGATGCGCCGCATCTTACCCTCAGACAGAAACTATAAATACCCCAAGACCAGACGAATTTCGTAGCATATATTATATACGAGGTACGAAGACCACAGAAACCTAAGGCCGAATTCGGACGATTAGGCAGCACAAGACACACCCGAACGAAGATACAAGAGCTGTAAGAAGGTCCTGCATGTATTTAATTCATTAAGTAGTTTTGTTTTATTGTGATAGTAAACTTTAATTCATCAGGATTGATGGCTTGTGTAATGTGACAACGGAAAGATTGCACTCCCTTAAAACTGCTTTCCCATCAATTAAAGTTTATATGTTGATGTCTTTGGTTACTACTTATTAGTGCATTGATAACCTCTGTGTTTATTAGTGGCCTGCGCATTTGACTACGGAAGAGAATGTGGCTCCCACGGTTGTTACTAAATTGATCACTTAGGAATAACTTTTAGACATAAGTAATCATTAAGGGATTTCTCGCCGATAAGATTAGGACCAACGAGAAAGGGTTAACTACATACACTTCATGTAAAACTATCAATAAAACAAGTGACAATCTACTTAATCATCAGGACAGGTCTTCTTATTGTCTCGAGTATTTATCTGTGTACGTGCATGTCTATCGTTGATTCGTGCTCATTAGTTTAGTTTATTATTTAATTGCAACCAAAACGTGCCAGTCTCTCAGGCTGAACCCCCTTGCGTTAGATTAGGTTGTATAGCTAACTTAGAATATTAAAATACTGATTAGAATAAGAGTTAATTACACAAATGGTCACTGTGGTTTGCTTGTTTTTTCACCTTTGGTCACCGTACTTATTTATTGATGGGCTGAGTCATCGTGGTTTGATTTTGTTACAGGCCCAGTCCAAATTCGAATAAAATGACCAAAAAGCCCTTGCCTCTTCTTTTCCTTTAACTGCCCGTTAACTAGCATTGCAAGATTAGTCCTTTTCCGTTAAATATTTTTTTTCTAAATTATTTTTTTAGAAAAATATTTTTTTTTTAAATTTTTTTTTCTAAAATAATATTTTCGAAATAAATTTTTCAAAAAATTATTTTTTTACGAAAAGTTATTGTTTTTCGAAATAATTTTTTCGAAATTTTTTTTATTCTAAATTATTTTTTTTAGAAAAATTATTTTTTTTCAAAAAATTGTTTTTTTCGCAAAATTATTTTTTTTCGAAAAATTATTTTTTTGCGAAAAATTAGTTTTTTCGAATTTTTTTTTATTCTAAATTATTTTTTTTAGAAAAATTATTTTTTTCGCAAAATTATTTTTTTTTTGAAAAATTATTTTTTTGCAAAAAATTAGTTTGTTTGAAATTAATTTTTCGAAAAAAATTAATTAATTTTCGAAAAAAATAATTTAGAAAAAAAATATTTTTCGAAAAAATTATTTTGAAAAAAAAATCGAAAAAAAATAATTTCTAAAAAAATATTTTTTTAAAGAAAAATACGGGCGAAAACGTGTAAATACGGACGAAAATGTGTAAATACGGACGAAAACGTGTAAATATGGACGAAAACGTGTAAATGCGGACGAAAACGTGTAAATACGGACGAAAACGAGTAAATACAGACGAAAACGTGTAAATACGGACGAAAACGAGTAAATACGGACGAAAACGAGTAAATACGGACGAAAACGTTTAAATACGGACGAAAACGTGTAAATACGGACGAAAACGAGTAAATGCGGACGAAAACGTGTAAATGCGGACGAAAACGTGTAAATACGGACGAAAACGAGTAAATACGGACGAAAACGTGTAAATACGGACGAAAACGAGTAAATACGGACGAAAACGAGTAAATACAGACGAAAACGTGTAAATACGGACGAAAACGAGTAAATGCGGACGAAAACGTTTAAATACGGACGAAAACGTGTAAATACGGACGAAAACGAGTAAATGCGGATGAAAACGTGTAAATGCGGACGAAAACATGTAAATACGGACGAAAACGAGTAAATACGGACGAAAACGTGTAAATGCGGACGAAAACGTGTAAATACGGACGAAAACGAGTAAATACGGACGAAAACGTTTAAATACGGACGAAAACGTGTAAATACGGACGAAAACGTGTAAAGGACTAACAACCGTTAGTCTAAAGGACTAACTGTGAAACAATTGACAACCATAGTTGTCTAAAGGACTAACTGTAAAAAGAAAAAGAATATCACAAGGGCTTTTTAGTCATTTTCTTCGAAATTGGACTGAACCGGTAATAAATGTAAACCACAGTGACTGAACCGGTCAAGAAAAAACCACGTGGACTGAAAGTGTAATTTTGGCCAAACCACAGTGACCATTTATGTAATTAACTCTTAGAATAACTAGATAATACGTTCCACTCTTAGTGATCGACACTCTACTTACCATTATATTCATACTGACCGGGTACACTGCTCGTTAAGTGTGTGTGTTATTGATAAGTCGGCTAAATATAAATTTAAAACTTGAGTAGGCATTAATACTGCTAAACCGCAACGACACATCGCACGCATCAAGTTTTTGGCGCCGTTGCCGGGGTGTGAATTGTTATTATCTGTTAATTTGATTAGTATTTTAATTAGGTTTTTAATTTTTAATCTAACCGCTAACTGTGTTATGTATTAGGTTAAATTGCATTCATTGTATTATTTTGCATATTTTCTTGTTTTTGTGTGTTTAATTTTTGTTTGTTTTCGTTTGTTTTTATTTTTCGTATTTTCTGCACACTGCTATCGTTGTACTGAGCTAATATAAACAATACGGCGCATCTGATTTCTCAGATACGGCGTATTGCGTTTAATTTTTATAAAATACAACGCGTTTAATTAATTCGATACGACGCATCTTTTCCCCAAGATACGGCGTATCCTGTTTTTAATAAATTTTTTTTCTAAACGTTAACGCCATACGACGCATCTGCTTTAGCAGATACGGCGTATCTATTATTTTAATTAAAAACAGTTTTCGAATTATTAAACAGATACGACGCATCGATTTTTATCGATACGGCGTATCTTCTGAATCAAAAATCTTATATTTTGAAACGCAACGAAAATACGGCGTATTAACTTTTGTTGATACGGCGCATTTAATTTTAAATAAATATCGATTTTTGATAATTTAAACTGATACGGCGCATTCAAATTTCTAAGCGGCGTATCTATTTTCTGAATAAAAGTCTGATTTATTTTTAACGTATTAAGATACGGCGTATCCCATTTATAGGATACGGCGCATCGTTTGCTGATATCAGCAACTTTTATTTTACTTTGATTGTTTCACTCTTCTTTTGCACGAGTAAGTTTTATTTCAGGAAGATGGATGATCCGGATATTACAATGGAAGAATACTTGTTACTGGAAATGGTTAAGTCAAAGAAAGAAAGAAACAAATTGCCGTTTCAACACACTTGGTGTATGTCAAATGATGATGAAGAAGATTCATATACCATGAAACCAATTCCGGCAATTGTTATTGATAGTACTTTTTCTCCGGAGATTGTGCAAGATGATGTGTATACGGAACCCTACGTTGAAGAATATTCTGCAATCGTACTACCACCATTAAACAATCCAACGGATGAAGATGAAAAGTATTCTAATTTTGATTTCGAACCATTTGACGCCATAGTTTATGATGACATACCTGAACCAGATTTTGACCCATCAAGGGATTTTGAAGAAATCTGGGATTACTTATTTAAGGATGAAATACGGGACGATGCTGAAATTGCAAGACCACTAGTTGAAGATGGAGATTCACAAGATGAATTGGAGTCACTTACAACACAAAGTGGTACAAATTTATTTAATATTATTAATCCCGTTACTAATAATCTTGCTAGTTCTCCTAAACAGGTTGCAAAACAAAAAGATGATGAGGTGAAATTTATTACACTACCTATTGAAGCACCTGTGATCAACCCGTATTTGGTGGAGCTCGAGGAAGAATTTGGTGATGAGCTCTTAAACATTGCTATGATTGATGAAGATGATGATTTCGACCCTATGAAGGATTTAGAGGAACTCGAACTTTTACTTGCTAAAGAACCTTTCTCATCTTCTGAGGAAGTCAAGGGACGCCTTACTACCAAAGAGACTAACCAAGAAGAAAGGAGACTCATTTTTCCTCAACACACTACTCTTTCAAATGAACTGGTCAAGTCATCCAATTTATCAACCAAACCGGGTAAGAATAGGGAAGATGTACATATATTGCCAAGGTATGATCTTTATTTATTTCTTCCATCTTTACTAGCAAATCTACACTCTTTTCGTGTTTATTGCTATTATCACCCGCACTTGATCCCAAGTGGGGGGAACAACACCCTATTACACAGTAAATAAGGGTGGAGTCAGGCTCGTGACTCGAACAAAAACAAGCGCTTCGTGGGAGGCAACCCATGCTTATCTTTTATTTTATTTTCTGATTTTGTATTGAGTCAGTCAGGCCCGCAGAGGATACGGCGCATCTCAATCCTTAGATGCGACGCATCCCCTGCTCTGGTCATATCTTACTTTATTTTCTGCATTTTTTACTTTCGACTTTAAAACTTTTTATCAGTTTATTTTAATGCGGCGCATCCCTGGTTAAGGATGCGACGCATCTTCTATTCTGATTCGTAATTATTCCAGGCTCGATACGGCGTATCTTCTTCCATAAGATACGGCGCATCGACTGACCTGATGATTTTCATTTTTAATTTTTGTGTTTTATTTTTCCTAACTACTAATGTATTATGCAAGTTTGAACCTTTCTTAATTTAGGTGTGTTTTAAGCCTTGGTGGTATTATAGATTCCTGCATTTCCTGTGGATACATCTAATATGAAGCTTATACGTTCTCATCCACAAGAAAGATGATTTTTGCTCTTATACTAATGGAGGATCATACCGAGCAAATTTCAGGGGAGTTTTTCTGTTCTAATTCTTTTATTTTCCAGTTTTTAATCTTTTATACAAACAACGAGGACGTTGTTTAACTTAAGTGGGGGGATTCGAGAATTAGAACACTTAACACTTACTTGTCCTAAACTTTTCAAAAATTATGCTTAAAATGTGCTTAATATATCAAAATTAAAATTTTTAGCATGTTTTTGTTTAAAGTCTAAGTTGCATAGCTGCACACATGACGTTATTTTCAAAAATTGTGATTTTTTTCAAAATTCACAAATCTATGAGTGTTCCGGTGACTTGTAAACTTTAGAACTTGGCTTGTATACTATTCGAGACCACCATAATAAGTATTATTTTATATAATTGGAATGACTTGTCTAAATTGGTAAATTTCTAGGATTACACCCAAATAGCCTTTATATGTTATGTGTCATTAGCTAACTACACTGGTTAGTTAACCCCCGTATAAACCATTTTGTTACTCTCACTTTTAGAGTAAGATACCCCTAGAAAAACACTCAGAGCCATTCCTTTCGTTTCTTACACCTTTGTTATAATGTTTCGTTACACCCTTACACCTTAGCCTACCCTGTAGATTAAAATCCGTGGTTGGTTAATTGCTTTAGGCAAAGTGTGTTTCCTTACATTACCTGTGTTCGCGTGCGTAATTCATTATCTATGGTTAGGTCGGGAAATTGCACAATGCAATTGGAGTGAAAGTAAATATTGTATTTCTTTGAGTTTATTTTTCGTGTGTTTACTACTTTCACTATTACTGTTATTTCTGAAGTCATGAAAAGTATGAAAAAATTATCCAGAGTAATCGTTATAGTGATGTGGTGAAATTTTACACATCTATGTTTTTGTTTGATCATAAATATATATATATATATATATATATATATATATATATATATATATATATATATATATATATATATATATAATATATATATATATATATATATATATAATTTCGAAAAAATAGAAAGGAAAAAGAAAAAAAAAGAAGAGTTGGATGTTTGTTTTGACCAACTTATGTAAAGTTTTGTGTTAAGTGGTCGATATCACCACTATTTGTTGTATATTATATCTATGGATTGAATGGGAGTTGGCAGTTATGGGAACACCAACTAAGGTTTATTCTTTGATTAAGATCTTGTTGAGCATAATTCGTGTCTACCTAAAGCGTGTGTTTCAAGTGTTAAAGCGTGAGTTATTTTATGATATGAGTCTTATTCATGGGATGGTTGGGATAGTGATTAACCACACTTAGGATTTTAATTTATTTGTTTTGTTTATTTTTCATTTTTACACCAATTTATATCCCAATTATTATCCATACCCTATATTATTCTTCATCCAAACCTTTGATTTATTGAGATTAGGGATTTGAGCAATCTTAAGTATCGTAGTCGTGGATTCGGCTATGTATTTATGATTTTGTCGCCCTTTTTGATATAATATTATTGGTAAAATTTGGACCTATCTTTAGCCTTTATTCGTCTATTTTAGTTTCCAAAGGAAAAGGCAACGTATGCGTTTTCCCCGGGTCGTGTCCCAACGAAGGTCGAATTCGAGTTTTTGTTTCGGTGTCGAATAAGTGTGGTGAATGTGAATAAAAGAGTGATTGATTGGTGATTTTACACTACGAACAATAAAATATGAAATAAAAAACAACTATTTATGCTAAGAAAACAACTAAGTTAAGCATACGCACCTAAAAACGGAAATTAGAATTTAAAAACGTACGCGACGAAATTTAAAAACGTAAATAAAAATAATTTTCTAAAATTTAAAACCTAAAAATATAAAAATAATTTTCCTATATTAAAACTGATAAAAGAAAATTTTTGGAAAAAGAAAAATATTTTTTTGACTTTTTAATAATTTTTTTATGAATTAAAAACTAATTAAAACAATTTAAATGATTTAAAAATAGTAAAACAGCTAGGAAAAATCTGAAAATTTTTGAGTAATTTTAAAATTGAATTCTAAATCTAGGAAAAATAAATTCAAGAACTGAATTTACCCTAATAAGCAGAACAGCTGAAATAAGCAGTTGGAAATAAGCCAAGAATAAGCAAAAGTGAACCAGAAATTTATCAAAAGCTTAGGAATGATGCAGGGGACTATTTCAAGCATAAATCAACTCAGAAACATCAAATAAGCCAAAGCAATAAGCAGTAAATCAGCTGCACAGTTACCCACTTATGACAGATGCAGGCCAAATTGCAGCTTAATTATAAGCAAGTCCAGAGCTGAAATGGGAAATCCAGAAGCAGAAGATGGTAGCTTATATGACTGACTACTAATTTTCCAAGATTGCCCAAAATTTAACCACAAATGCTACTCTAAATAAGCCACAGAACAAATGCTAGAAACACAACAAATGCTGTGCAGACCTTGGCTCAAATTTTTGGCTGATTTGCAGATGTGAATAAGCTGTCTTAATAAGCTAAAAACCACAATCCAAGATTTTGAGCTTAATGCTTGATATATCAAATACCTATAAACCAAAAGTTGAGGCTCAAGCTTAATTAAACAAGCCACTATCAGTCCTAGATCATCAGCTAGAAACAATGCCTGCATACAACTGTTCTGTCTCAGCAGTTTACGATTTTGGCGCAAAACTTTGGTAAACCTATACTACTTCAAACCAAAACTTGCACACTCATTTAACACACTATATTGCACTAAACTATACCAAATATTATCACAAAGTACAAGCTCAGCTGGTAGGAGCTTATTATAGCAGTTTTTAGGCTCAAACTTGCACTAACAATCCAAATCCTCAAACATGATCAAAACACCTTAAAATCTTTCAAATTCAGCTGATCTAACCTAGAATATGCTCAATCATAATTCCTCAATTGACCAATGTACAATAATCCAACTAATTTTGAACAGCCATAATCCCAAACGCAACTTATAAAATCTACTTTTGCAATATTAACTAGTGAACTCTAAACAAATCTAACAATCTATTACTAATGATTATATTACTAAATTATTAACTAATCAACAATTCTAAATATAAACAAGCACTGAAACAATTGATTTAAGCAGCTTATACTAACATTAATTTTAACGAGATTTTTTTGAACTAAAAATGATTAAGCTGATACTAACTAATAAACCTCTATTAATAAACTTCAACAAGATCAAATAAGCTTCAAAAAGGAAGAAAAGCACCAGAAATCATACCATAAGCAGATGAACAATGATGTTGACTAAATTTGACTTTTATAAAAATCTGAATTCGAGTACAATGATTAACAACTGAAGAGAAAGTACAATAAGCAGCAATTCTAAACTAACTTAAGCTACATTAATTCTACTCCTAAACCTAAAAATCTAACCCTAAATTATCTAATTAACTAACCACCCAAATTCGTGAATGAGAGCTCCTTTTATAGCCTCAGGAAATGCTTCCAGGTCATCAATCCGCGTGAAAATGTGCTTCTTCAAAACAATCTCAACCCTCAGATCATCCCTTGATCATCACTCTTGCAACCGCGACCCTTGGATCAATATGTGTGAGGTGGCTTGTCCAATCAAGTGCTCCCACGTGTCATTCTATTGCTGTCAGTCCTTCTAGAAACGCGTGCAAGGACAACTTTGCCCTTAATGGCAGTAATTTTTAGGATTGGGGTTTTAGGGTTCTTCGGTAACAGTACATTTCTGGGTAAATTGGGGGTGTTTAAGCGGGTAAAAGGGATTCGACTAGTTATTTATTTGTTGACCGGGTTTATTTGGTTAAGTGTGGATCCGGGTAGGTGGGTTGGGTAAAGGTTTTAATAAAGTGGGCTTGGGTTTGTGTTTTAAATGTTGGGCCGTGGGGTGTTATGGATAATAAGATTGTGGGTTGGATTTGTATTTAGTAAATCCGGGTAGTATAAACTTTAGGGTTTTAGTGTTTTTAGGTAATTTCCAAGGACTAAAGATGTAAAGTTTGAAATTTCAAGGACCTTTTCTGTCTTTTTCCAAATGTTGATCCAAGGGCTTCTTTTGTCAATTGATGATCTTTCGAGGACTTATTTGACATAAAATTTCCCGGCATTGGCTGTAAATAACACTTCCATATCTCGTGCTTGGTTTCCCGGTCTTTGCTTAATTTTTGTCGTTTTCTTCGATATCCGTGCCTGCACATATAAAAACACAAAAACGCAATATATTTGGCATTTTGGTCGGGTTTTTGGTCTATTTGGGTCCGGTTTTGGTCAAGAAAAGGTATGTGTTTAAGCACATACCAAACCTATTCGAGTTAAGGATTTGAGCAATTGCAAGTATCGTGTTCGTGGATTCGATCATGTATTTGTGATTTTGTCGCCTTTTCTGGAATTTGAGATCGATAGAGATTAAGGAGAATGATTAACCCTTAAACCTCAAAACCCTTTTTACCGCTTTAGACTTGTTATTCCTTGGCTTTAGTGGGGGAGATGTGTATACTTGCCAAGCTTATGATAGAATATTCGTCACGACTGGAAAGTAAACGATTAGATTTGCTTTTATCAAGTTATTTTATTTTACTTCTAATTCGTTAAGTGTTTGGTTGTGTAATTATGACAAAAATGAATACATGCTTAAATATAAAAATAAATCCTAATATCTTTTAGGATACATTTTCATAAGATTAATTTTAAGGTTTACTTGGGGACAAGTAAAGTTCAAGTGGGGGGATATTTGATGAACTCAAATAAGTACATTTTATTACTATCATTTATCCTGTTTATTTGACTTGTTTTATTATATTAGGTGTGAGAATTGATACTTAATCGTTTACTTTTGTAATTCTCAGTTAAAAACAAGCATTTGGTGAAACTTGGCGATTTTGGACTAATTATGGAGCAAAACAAGCAAGAAGTTAAGAGTCTACTGAAATGTACAAGATCAAGACTATTCTGCTCCAGATGCGCCGCATCTTACTTATTACATACGGCGCATCGCTATCAAGATTTCACAAGATACGATCCAAGACGGCAAAGGACATGCGCCGCATCCAAGAATGAAGATACGCCGCATCTTCTGGCGGTGCACGAATATTCCTGAATATATTAATCTTGGACCCCACGCGAAGTTAAGTCAATGCGCCGCATCTACTTACTAGATGCGCCGCATCTTACCCTCAGACAGAAACTATAAATACCCCAAGACCAGACGAATTTCGTAGCATATATTATATACGAGGTACGAAGACCACAGAAACCTAAGGCCGAATTCAGACGATTAGGCAGCACAAGACACACCCGAACGAAGATACAAGAGCTGTAAGAAGGTCCTGCATGTATTTAATTCATTAAGTAGTTTTGTTTTATTGTGTTAGTAAACTTTAATTCATCAGGATTGATGGCTTGTGTAATGTGACAACGGAAAGATTGCACTCCCTTAAAACTGCTTTCCCATCAATTAAAGTTTATATGTTGATGTCTTTGGTTACTACTTATTAGTGCATTGATAACCTCTGTGTTTATTAGTGGCCTGCGCATTTGACTACGGAAGAGAATGTGGCTCCCACGGTTGTTACTAAATTGATCACTTAGGAATAACTTTTAGACATAAGTAATCATTAAGGGATTTCTCGCCGATAAGATTAGGACCAACGAGAAAGGGTTAACTACATACACTTCATATAAAACTATCAATAAAACAAGTGACAATCTACTTAATCATCAGGACAGGTCTTCTTATTGTCTCGAGTATTTATCTGTGTACGTGCATGTCTATCGCTGATTCGTGCTCATTAGTTTAGTTTATTATTTAATTGCAACCAAATCGTGCCAGTCTCTCAGGCTGAACCCCCTTGCGTTAGATTAGGTTGTATAGCTAACTTAGAATATTAAAATACTGATTAGAATAACTAGATAATACGTTCCACTCTTAGTGATCGACACTCTACTTACCATTATATTCATACTGACCGGGTACACTGCTCGTTAAGTGTGTGTGTTATTGATAAGTCGGCTAAATATAAATTTAAAACTTGAGTAGGCATTAATACTGCTAAACCGCAACGACACATCGCACGCATCAGTATTGAAGATTGGAATTCATTCTTCAAATTAGAGATTTGATTTTGCATTGCCATCATTTTGGTCTCATTAACCTTGATGTAGTTATCAAGCTCATTTGGGAGAGGTCCTTGGTGATTAGAAGCTGAATACCCTTGATTTCCCCTTTGGGGTGGGTATTGATTGTTCGGGGCATGATATTGATTTTGCGTGTTTTGCCCTCTTTGTTGATTAGGATTAATCCTATTTGGATTGTTAGGAGGAGGAAATTCGGGTGGTCCATGTTGATTGCTAGCACGGTAGTTTGTTTCCACTTGAGGACGGTATTGGTTACCTCCTTGATTGGAAGATCCGGCTAAAGCTTTGACTTCAAATGCATTGCCATCGGTGGCAGTACAATTGTAGTAAGCGTGAGGACCACCACAAGTAACACAAACTTCTACCTTTTTTATTTCAGCAGTGCGAGAAGTTTGCGGAGCGGACTCTTTCTTTTGTGTGGAGAAAACCAAAGCTTGAATAGCCTTCGTGAGTTCAGCAAGCTGAGTATCAGTACTAGACTGACTCACGGGAGATGAAGTAGAAGGACCAGCACTAGCCTGAGAATTATATGGTCTGGCTCGTGCAGTGCGGACCTTTGACTTATTTTCAATAAGTGCAATGGCTTCTTTAGTGGATTTGCTCAGAAAATTACCTCCAGCTGAGGCATTAAGAGAATCTTGGTCAGATGGGTTTAACCCATTGTAGAAAGTGTCCATTTGCATCAAATCGGTGAAACCGTGATGAGGAAATTTGTGGAGCAATTCTTTGAAACGATCCCATGCCTCTCCAAATGGTTCATCAAACCTTTGAGAGAATTTCATGATTTCATTCTTGAGATACGTGGTTTTAGAAGGAGGAAAGAATTCATTCACGAACTTCTGAACCAAATCTTCCCATGTTGTTATCGATCGAGGGGGTTGTTTGTCAAGCCAAATCCGGGCTACCCCATCGATGGAAAACGGGAAAAGAAGAAGTTTGATTGATTCCTCAGGGACATTTCTGCATTTGATGGTGGATGTGATTTTGTTAAACCATCTAATGTGATCTTGAGGATCGTCCCTGTCAAAACCATAGAATTGCCGCTGGGTTACCAGGTTTATCAACCCAGTCTTAAGCTCAAAATTCTCAGCCACGATGGCTGGAACAACAATGGCATCTCCGTACCCATCGGTGGGAGCTTGGAGAAGCTCATTCATAGGACGGTCTTCTGCCATGATGACAGGGGTTTTGGGATCAGCTCGTATCTCGGGTATGACTGATGGAGCAGAACGTCTACGACGTCTTCGAGGTATGTTTCCAAGCTCACGAAAAGGGCTTGATGACCTAGAAGAACGAGTGCGCATGCACTTTTAGCAAAAAAATTTCAATTAACCCAAGAACGAAGCAAAAAAAACACAAGTGAACTTAAACCAACAATCAACAAGCGTACGGTAGCTCTCTAAAAGATAAACGCACAGAGTCGCGGAGAAGCAAAGGTGGGCAATTAATGCTCCTTAAAAAACCCGCTTCTTTCAGTTTGACAATTTAATGTCAAACTATCCTTAAACCTCCGTTATAGTTTGTTTATCAATCAAATGTGAGCCGATATTCGCAAGTGATACAGAGGCAAGTTTTAAATCTGATGTTTGGGAACTTATTATGGTCGTACCCCCAGTTAGGTAGTACTCTGTCTTGGTTCTCGATGGTAAATTTTATTGTTGTTATTATTAAACAAAGAAAACGGAAAATGTTTTTGGTGTTTTTATTTTTATATGATAATATATATAGAAAAGAAAAGAAAAATATTTTTGTATTTTATATGGTTTATGGGAAATAGGAACTTCACGAGGAAGGATCTCAAATCACTAATCGCTTAAACTCTAAACAATATTGTCGCAACACACCTCCCCGGCAGCGGCGCCAAAATTTGATCCGTGCTAAATAGATATATAAATATTATGCAACGACGGATACGCGTGAATAGATACAAATCACCCCTTTGTGAAAAAGGATACTTGCAAAAACTCACGTTTGTGTGTGTAGTGTGAAACCAGGTAAGTGATTACTCGGATCGTTTCCCAACGAGGTGCGAATGGGCAAACTGTGGAAAGTTTGGATTAGAGTGACTGATGATTAGATATGGATTTTTGCTTTTTGATTAATTCTAATTAACAAATGAGTAAACAAATATACAAAAGAAAATTAAGCGCGAGTTAATAAATTAAAAACGCGTAACGGGAAATCTAAAATGAGACAAAAACTGAAATATTATGAAATATAATCTTACAAGTGTAAAATTATTTAAAACTTATTTTAAAACTAAAATTATATTTTTTACACTTTTTATCTAATTATTATTAATTATTTATTATTTAATTACTTTTTAAACTATTTAAATTTATAAAAAATACTAAATGAACAAAGAAAAATCTAAAACTTTTTCTATAAATATTATTAAGTGAAAAGAAGCTAAGAAAATTATAAAAATGAAAAGTGCTTAATTAAAAATTTAAAAAGATAAAATCTATTAAATAGAAGCTATCACTTATTTTCTATTTTATTTTTCTTAAGGTCTACAGATATAATTATATTTTTCCTAGATTCTACTTAATAAAAGAAAATTATGAAAATTAGAATTATATTTTTCTGATTATTATTCTATTTATTATGATTTAATTACTATTATAAACTAATTAAAAAGATTAAAAATATCAAATGACTTAGGAAAAATCTGAAAAATTCAGGTTAAGTCTAAAATAATATTTAAAAGCTAGGAAAATTAAAATCAAAAGTTTACTGAACCCTAATAAGCAGTTGGGCAGATAAGCAGTTGGGCAAATAAGCTAAAAATAAGCTAATAAGCTCAAAACTTTACCAAAGGCTCAAAACAAGTTTAATACACTACTAGAAGCTTAAAACAACTTAAAAATACAAATGAGCACAAGTAATAAGCAAGATAAGCACTAGGGCAGTAGTAAAACTTATGCAGAAACTCAGGAAAATGGCCAAATTGCAAAGCAGATTAAGCAATCAATAAGCTGATAAGTTAGAACTTTTATGGGGGCAAAAGATTGCTAGTACTATGAGCTATTCAAAAAAAACAAAAAGCAAGGCTTCAGCTTATCTAGATAAGCCACAAATGAGTTGAGTTCAGCAGTAATAGCAACTCAGTATACACTGAGTTTGCTGTGCAGAAGTTGTGCAGAAGTGCACAACACCAAAGGCTCCAATCCAACTCTTTTGTTTACTTTAAATGGATCACAAGGGACTCAGAAAAGCCAAGAACAAGGGTCAAAAGAGCTTATAGCTTAAAATGGCTTATTTGGTCTTTTGAGTTTCTAAAATTTCCACAGGTTACTTAAAACTATATTTTCTATCTAAATAACTTGTTAAGTCTTAGAAACAGCTTATATTGACTCAAATAAGCTTAACCAAAGTTGAGCAAATGGCATTGGAACATTAGAACTCCAAATGACCCATGTTAACCCAAACAGCCCTTAAAAGGGGTCTGTTATGGTTTTTCAAAGGAAACAGGTAATTTAGAGCTAGGTTTCTAAATATAACTTTTTCAAAAACTTAATTAAACTATATTGAGCAACTTTTAAAACAGAAATAAGCAGAATAATAAGCTATACTATGTTTTGCTATTTTTGGCTTTTATAAGTTTTTTAAGTGAAATAAAGACACAGGCTATTTTATAACTATGAAACTGATGAAATATATTTAGAAACTATTAATAAGCTGGAAATGACAATAATAAACTAGAAATAAGCTATTCTACAGTAAAATGGTAAATAAAGCAAAAAATGAGAAAATAAGCTTACAACTGATAAGCTATAGAACAAAGGAACTAGTGATCAGAACAACTTCTAGCTTGTTAGAAACAAGCTAGAAACCCAATATAAGCTTCCAAATCAGCTTATACACCAGAACAACTTATCTTGTTGCTTCTTTTGACTTTAGTTGACTTTTCTTGATATCTTGAGTTTAGAACAGATTACTTAACAAAAGCTCATTATAAGCTATGTAGAGCTTAAATGAGCTTATATAAACAAGTAGCTAGCTTATACAAACACTAAAATGCCAATTCGAATTAACAGATAACCTCAGAACATTAAAAACTTGAAATTAACATAAACTGATGAAATTCTTTGAAGATTAATGATAAAAAGGCTGTAAATAACTTGTATTGAGTACTGGAATTGAAATTACAAATAAGGAAAGACAAATAAGTAAAAACGATTTAATAAAAATTAACTACTACTTTCTAATCTATTACAAAGCCCTATATATACTAAAACTTGCTGGGAAACTCCTTGTCGACATCTCTGAGTAATCCTACACCCTTGGATGGCTTCAAATCAATCTCAGCTGTTCAAATGAAAATTGGCGCCAAAAGTCTTACAAGTGGTTTCGAGCAGGTTTTTGGTAATTAAAGAAATTTGGGAGGATGTGGAGGTGGAAGGGAGTGGTTAGACAGCTGGGGTGATGAGGTGGGGGGTTGAGGTGATAGAGCAGAGAAAACTATGGGCTTGGGTGGTATGGTTTTAGTTTTGGCGGTTTGAGTGAGTGAGGGAGAAGAGTTTGACCGTGGGTCAAACTGGTATTTAAATACCAGTTAGTGGGTTGGATCGGGTTAGGTTTTTATTGGGCTTGGGTTAGCAGTTTAGGATAATGGGTGTTGGGTTTTTGGGTTTTATTTATTTTTGGGTTAAGGGTAGAAAGGGTTAGGATTATTTATGGCATTGGTTTTAAGTTTAGGGACCATAGTTGTAACATTCTGAAATTCCAGGGACCATTCTAGCAAAATCCGAAATTTATCTCCAAGGACCAATCATGCCAAGTTTCAATAGTACAAGGACCATAAAAGATAATTTTCCATTTTTTAAAACCGGGGGACTTGTTTTGCCATTTTTGAAACTTCAGGGACTGAAATTGCCAATTATGTAAACTTAGCTCGTTTTTCACCTGTTTTCAATCTTTTTGTTCCTGAATCATATAAAAACACATTTTATGATATTTTCTGCATTTTGAAGCATTTCTGAGTGTTTTTAAATGTTTTTGTAGTTTAAATGGGAATAAAATGATGAGTATTTAGACACTCATCAATCCCACTTGACCATTTTGGCGCCAAAATGCCAACTAACGACTGAGATTGATTTGAGCCATTCCAATGGGTGGGATTTGATCAGTAGGATGAGTGGAAGCTTTTGGGATTGCTATATAATGAAGAGAAGGCCCACAGAAGAAATGGTCACTAGTTTTAGACCCTTCGTAGTGTAGATTTAATTTATTGTCATTTTAAGTTTCAAGTTAAGTGTTTATTGTCAATTCCAGTTGTTTCAAAGTCATTTGTACTTAAATCACTCTGTATTGCACTGATTTTCTAGTTAATGAAATTCAAAGTTTTCAAGTTCTCTGTTCAATTCGAATCAAGTAAAGTGTTAATCTAAAAGCTTATTTACTGTATGAATAAGCTCATACAAGCTTATTATAGCTTGGTGTGAGCCTGTTCTAGTTTAATTAGTTCTGTTCCAAGAAAAATGAGAAAAGTCAACAAAAGTCAACAATAAGCCAAATAAGCAATTCAGGTGTGATCAGCTGTTCTGGGATAAGCTGAGTGGAGTTTAAACTTGGTAAGTGACAAACCAAGGGCAATTCTGATCTAGTTCATCCTGTTTCATTGCATCACAGTTGTAAGCCATTTTCATGTTTTTTGCATTATATTGTTACATAGCTTATTGGTAGCTTATTAAAGTAATTTTCTGGTTATTAGAGGTTTACAATTATATTTCATCAGTTTCTTCAGTATTAAACACCTTGTACTTTATTTTTCTTCAAAATCAACCAAAAAGCCAAAAATAGCCAAGTAAGGCATAGCTTATTGTATTGCATATTTCTATATTAAAAGTTGTTAATTACTGTCAAAATAAGTTAGTTAATCTATTAATATCAAAAATCATAAGTCAATTTTGTCTGTGCTAGTTTAGAACCAACACAACACGCCATAAAGGGGTGTTTGGTTTAAGCTTATTTTCTGGCCATTTGGGCTTATGATGTTCATTGACCACTAGCTCAGTTTTAATCTTGCATAAAATAGTCCATATAATCTGTTTCTAAACCCTATTAAGCTAATTAGAATTGATTTTATAGTTTTGAGCCAACTGTGGTAAATTAAGGTTCCAAGATGATCAAATAAGCTTCCTATAAGCTTAAGCTCTTTTTGACCTTCCATTTGCCATTTCTGAGTTCAATATACTGAGTTTAGTGTATGCATAGAAGCTGGTTTAATTTCCTCTGGATTGTGCAAATCTGCACACCTTCTGCACACACAGACTCAGTTTACACTGAGCAATTTGAGCTTTTTAAGCTGTTAATCTCAGCTGTTTATCTGCTTATGTACTTATGCTCACTTCCTGAATTTTGGTTTGCTTTTAGCTAGTAGTATAGGCTTTAGGGTTCTGAGCTTAGTTCTCATTTTATAGCTTATTTTACAGCTTATTTCAGGTCTGCAAAAACCCCACTTGAACCTGCACCAAGCCTGCAACTAGCTTTTTCTGATTTCTTGGACCTGATCTAGGACTCAATTAGGATAGCAATTGATTGTTAGATTTGGGGATTTTTGCATTTTTGTATAGCCAGTAGTACTAGCTAGCTTTTGCCCCCATAATATTCTACTTATCAGCTTATTTCTCAGCTTAATTTGATCTGCAAATTGGTTGATTTATCTGTTATTTCTGCATATTTTTACCTACTGTACATCTGCTTATCTGCTTATCTCTTGTACTTATTTATGCTTAATTGGTTGTTTTATGTTTCAATAAGTTGTTTAAACCTGTTCTGAGCTTTTGGTAATTTTTCTAGCTTTTTAGCTTATTTTTGGCTTATTTGCAAACTGCTCATTTGCCCAAAACAGCTTATTAGGTTTAGGTAACTTCTACTTTTATTTTTCCTGGATTAAGAATATTATTTTAGACTTAACCTGAATTTTTCAGATTTTTCCTAAGTCATTTACTATTTTTAAACCTTTTAATTAGTTTTAATAGTATTTAAATCATAATAAATAGAATAATAATCAGAAAAATATAATTTTAATTTTCAAAATTTTCTTTTATTAAGTAGATTCTAGGAAAAATATAATCATATCTGTAGACCTTAGGAAAAATAAAATATAAAATAAGTGATAGTTTCTATTTAATAGATTTTATCTTTTTAAATTTTTAATTAAGCACTTTTCATTTTTATAATTTTGTTAGCTTCTTTTCACCTCATAATATTTATAGAAAATTTTTTAGATTTTTCTTTGTTCATTTAGTATTTATTATAAATTAAAATAGTTTAAAAAGTAATTAAATAATAAATAATTTATAATAATTAAAAATATAAATTTAATTTCGAAAATTTTCTTTTCTTAAATAGAACCTAGAGAAATAATTTTACACTTGTAGGATTAGTTTTCTATAATTTCAGTTTTTATCCCGTTTTAGATTTCCCGTTACGCGTTTTTAGTTTAATTAATTCGCGTTTAATTTTCTTTTGTATATTTGTTTCTCATTTGTTAATTAGATATACAAAAAGCAAAATCCAAAATATCTAATCATCAGTCACTCTAATCCAAAACCTTAAACAATTTGCCCATTCGCACCTCGTTGGGAAACGATCCGGGTAATCACTTACCTGGTTTCACACTACACACACAAACGTGAGTTTTTGCAAGTATCCTTTTTCACAAAGGGGTGATTTGTATTTATTAACGTGTATCCGTCGTTGCATAATATTTATATATACGTTTTAGCACGGATCAGTATACAAGGTTCACGGTCTATGTGATTGATGGAGACAATAATTGGGTCTTCACATGTGTTTTGAATCTCTTATAGTTAGTTTGATAAAAGCCTCCTAAAAATCTGCATAAAGAAGAAGAAGAAGAAGCAAAGAATAATACATTGATTTATATATACTTTTGAACAATAGTGATGAGCCCGAGGGGGAGGACAGATCACCCTGAAAACCGATGAGACTTGTATCGAGAAGGAAAATCTTGATTCGGAATCAAACAATCTTCGATTGATATCATTTTAGAGTGTTCCCCTTTCTTATTAAATGAAAACACTGTATAATTAGTAAGTTGGAAATTAGTTGTTCTCGTATTAATTTTATTAAAATATAATAAATAAAAATTCAAAGTGGTGGGGGTTATAAGTAGAAATAGCTGATTGAATACCATTTCGTATCCATTAAGGTGGACTCCTTTGGAGAGAATCTGTTTAAGTTCATCAAGGGATGTGTAGAACAGAGATTGTGAGGCAGCCTCGAGTATGTCTTGGTACTCTTCAAACAATTGAAGTTCCACCTATATAATGACATATCCAAGCAAGTGAGCCATACATTCGGGTTAAGTGTCATTTTTTCTTTACATCTTTTATAAATAACATAACCATTGACAATAATCCGCTTACTTTTTCTTCAGATGGTTGGAACTCGATGCCTACTACTAGTAATCTGATCTCACGGTGTCGAAGAAACTCAAATTGAAGGTCTGCGGTTGTGTGTTGGCTTGTAAACTGATATAATGGAGCAATGAACCATCCATCTTCTCTCATATCTGTAGGGTAAATTATAAAAACTTTTGCCTCCCTATCTATTTTGTATTTCAGCAGGTTATATGAATTAACATCGGATTGCCATCTATATCGGAAGACAAGGTTGACCGTGTATGAAACTTTCACTAAATGCATAACTCACTCTTTGTTCCAAACAAAAAAGGATAGGAATAGGATAAGTCACCTTGAATTAACAATGTCACCAGAAGGAAGTTTTAAACTGAACGCTTCGATGTAAATCCTTTCAATGTGTTCCCCCTTCTCAGTTATAGACAGCCGCTACAATTCCAATTAAAAAATAAAGTTTCGAATTAGTTATTACAACATGAGAATCATGGAATAAATTGGGTCAGGCCTTTTAGATTTAGATCAAGGGCCCAAGTCTAGTGGGTAAGTCTTTGACGTTGATAAAAATTATCATTTTTTGTTTTGTGTTAAGTTTCTAATATATTTTGAGTAAACTAAATCATTTATTATTTTGGATCAAGGGCCCAAGTCTAGTGGGTAAGTCTTTGACGTTGATAAAAATTATCATTTTTTGTTTTGTGTTAAGTTTCTAATATATTTTGAGTAAACTAAATCATTTATTATTTATACATAAAGTTAATTGACGTAGTTCTGAATATGAATATGGATGTAGTGATTTGGAGAGCATATACTATTTGCATTTTGGTTCGTGGATAAATATGGATTTAGATGATGGACTTCTACCATCCCTTGGTAATACATACTTGTAAAATTAAAGTACAGTCTCATTGATAGCATATGGAGGCTTCAGGCCAACTAGCTAAAGCGCATACACTCTAAATAGGCCCAAGACAAGCCCACCAAGGCTAGGGTCTGCCACAACTGCCTGGGAAGTGTCTTCTCAAGCCAAACACAAACACGGTCAGACCTGATAAACATATTTAGGCCATGACCCATCTGGCAAAACTAGCCAGGGTCGTTACAACGGACAGCACGTGTAACTACCTCTTTCGAGCATAAGTGGTGCTGCGAACACCATGCTATCGTGTATGGGACATTCCATGAATCTGAAATAACTATGGATGACGCGCCATGTGTCATGCTTGTCTCCTCCTTTGGTTATCCACCGCATGGATCATTCTCGGACCATTGGATAACATTTATGGGTTGCACGAAACCCTAGATGTATCCGTGTATATATCAAACGTTAACCGACAAATTCAAAAACGGTCAACTAAACAAAACCAAATTGGCTCAAACGATATTCAACAAAGAAAATCAAATTCAGGCAACCAACTTCAAAAGCCCGACTAACGAAGATCCAAAATTTCAAACTGACAAATTCCCAAATGATCGATCAAAATCCAAGCGACTATAATCAAGTCTTCAAACAACAAATCGATCTAAGAAATTTCAAATTTCGAATTCAAATTCTCATGATCCACTTATTTTATAAGTATTACGGTCCAACTTTAAATTTATTATCCAAGTATCAAACAAATTAAATTTAATAATTAACTTGACGAGGGGAATTTAATAATTCAAATGTCCCAAATATGATACTCGATAATTCTAATGACCCACTTATATGATAAGGATTACGGACTAAATTCAAATTTAAATAAATGATCCTCATTAAACCGAAAACAAATACTAATGCAATTCCAAATACCAAATTGATTCAAATTCCTAATACCAAACAATAATCAAGACAGAATTCAAAAAACTCAAATCGTTATATCCAAATTCCAATGGCCCAAAATCTAAAACAGTAGCCCAATTTGTTATATTCTTGTGGCCCACAAATGACCCAACACATAGGTTGATGCCAAGTTTCTCAACGAATGAAGAACTTGATGTAACGAAAACTGAACAAACAAAATCTATTGAACAAACAAAATCTCAAAAGTTATGACGAACACATATCAAACTCTTTTTTATCGAACCAACACCAAGAGCAAAACAAGCGAACCTTTTTTTCTTCTTCTTCATGACTAAACGAACCTATCTCGGATACCACTTGTTGGTTAATCAAAAGACGAAACAAAAAAACAAACTCGAAGACGAAGGAGAAGCTTTATTCATAAAATCAAACCAAATTCAAAGGTACCAAATACAAAATTTAAATTCAAAAGTACAAAGAAAACTAATGTCATTGATCCATAGTTATAAGAAAAAATGACCTAATTGTCAAATTCTAGACGACTCAATCTAAGAAATATACCAAAAGCTAAATACTATATTTACCGAACACCCCATAAAATTTAAGTCACTTTTATAACTAATGTAACGATTTAAAAGAGTTGTAAACCGGCCAATTTTCAAATCTGAATTTGCGTCAGAGTACTCCAATGGTGAAATAGTAATTTCAAAATTACATATATATAATAATAATAATAAAATAACCTAAAGATACAAATTTTTCTGATATAACTTGAATCAAAAAGCACTCATCACCAGGGCCGTCTCTGAGGATTTGTGGACTTAGGCCGAGCAAAAAAAAGGGCCCGGAGGCTAGGTGCAACAAATTATATAATATAAACTAAAATATAAAAACGATGATAAATGTTATATCAATAAACATAGCAAAAGTTATCGTTCAAAAAAATACAAAATCGGGCCCCCTCAAAAGATATGTAAGTGGGCTTTTTTATGTGGGTTAAGTTATATGGTTTAATTTTTGGATGATTGTTAAGATTTGTAATGGGCTTAGTTAATTACATATATAATTTATATATATATACATTAAAAAAATTAAAAATCGGGCCCCCTAAAAAATCGGGCCTCGGCCGATCGCCCACTTCGTCCCATGTCTAAGCCGGCCCTGCTCATCACACTATAAGAGGCCCTGCTCATCACACTATAACAGGGCCAAAAGATAAAAAAAAAAATACTAGTTCGACTGGTTACCATTTACTCTGATTATATGGTAACCAAATCTTCTTTTGCCATTTTTGATTATTTGACATTGCACGACATGCTCACTATAGTTTAAAACTTTAAATGCTCTATATATTGATGTATGTGATATCTATTATATTGTTGGTTAAGAACCCGAGCCACATTGGTAGGATATAAGACAATTAAGACCCTTATAAGCTTCAAGTAATGAGCTACTATTATCTTTCGATCATGAATTTTAGTTGAAACCTTGAAGGATACCCGAGTAGTCGACTGTTTCTACTTTAAGGGTGCTATAGTTGGTATACAGTTTTTTTTTTTTTTTTTTTTTTTTTTTTTTTTTTTTTGCTTTTTTTTATTTATTGGCATGAAACTTTAGATCTAGCATATGGGTTAATGGGTGTCACAATTTTAGGCTAATTTTTGAGTTAATTCTATTCTTTTAATTTTATTTAATATGGACTTAAAGCTTAGAATGGTTTATGTAAGTCAAGTCGATCGAGTCCATATAGTACTGAACTCCTATATAACCTGAAACTCGAGTTGCGAGCTCCACGAATGGAGTATTTAATTACTCAAGCTTGACTCAAAATTCTATTTCGAGTTGGTATATTGTACGTGTTTGTGTCTATAATTTGTGAAAAGGTGTAAGGAAATCTAACGAGAGAAGTGTGATACCTCACTTTCCATAATGGGGATCTGGGAAGGAATGTAGTCAAAGGTGACTCAACGGTAAAGCAAATAAAGCTAGAGTGTTAGGCTCCTAATTTTTAAAAGCACCCAATTTCCCAAACCTTGTATGTATATAAAGTCACTCTCATGTTCTATTGGCCATCATCCTAATAGACCTGATGATGCAAGGCCTCAAGTTCTCCAATAAACATTAAATATTGAAATTTTGGGCCAATTTTGTTTCTACCTTTTAAGCCTAGAATTTGAAAAAATAAATAAAAAATAAAAAAATAAATAAGCACAATATATTATGTATATAGAAGGCCCACAATGGGCTTTGTGGTCCAGCGGTTAATCGTTCATTCGGTTAAGCGTGCTCGTGTGAGAGTAGTACTGGCTTGGGTGACCGGCCGGGAAGTCCTCACATGAGGGCCACAAAGTTCCGTTGGTGAGGCAATGAAGAGGAGAGTCTGTGAGCAATTAATGTCGCAGATTCGAATCCGAGTCGGCCTCGGTTTTTATCCGGCTGTTACTCCAGCGAGTAATCTCGTGTGGAGGCAGTACGGTTTCCGGGCGGAAGCCGTTCAATCCCCACTACACCAGCATGGGCCCGGTTCAGACAACATAGTTTGGTATGTGGTGGATGATAGCCTGCCTTTGTGGCAGGTACGACTCTCTAATCCAAAAAATTGAAAGTCGCCTTCCAAAAAAAAAATATAGAAGGCCCATGATGAAGCGAAAAGTGTACCTTTTGCATAAAAAAACAAAAGTGACATGAGAAATTATTCAAGATCGAAAACGCCATCAGAAATATTAAGTAGATTGGACATCTCTCGGTTGAATATTAAATATTATACTATATTGATAAAAGACATAGGGTATGTTTGGAAAAATTAGCTGTAAGCTGTAAACTATAGGCTGTAAGCTGCAAAGCTGTTAACATGAGCTACAAACTGTATCTTTTTTTTAATAAAAGTGTTTGGTAAGTTAGCTGTTAAATTTAATTATAAGATGTAAAAAGACATAAAATGACATATATATAATTGTAAACAAATGTTTGGAGGGTATATCAGTAATTTAAAGTTTTAACAGCTCCAAGATGTTTAAAAAGCTTCATGAATCAGCTTTTCATTTAGGAGCTATTTGTTTGAAATAAAAGCTTGAAGTTAATGTATCCAAACGGAGCTACTGAGTTTAGATGAGATTATTTTGTAACAAAAAGCTAACAGCTCCCTCAAAAAGCCCCTACCAAACAGGCCCATAATCAAAGATCTCGCATCAAAAGATGCTAAAAAAAGTTTTATATAAACAATTTTTTAACAAATAACTTTGATAAATAGAGGCCTTGTTTTGAAGCTTTGCTTTAGTGCCCGTGAAAGTCGAGCCGCTCCTGAATGTAGTGCTCTTTGTCAATGAAGGAAGGGTGTCTTAATTGGTGTTAATTGCGTGTCCATACCCCTATTGTGATTCCTTATTCTTTGGTCCATAAACCGAAAGTGTGGGTATAATCTCAAGTAGGGCTAAGCATTATACACCATACCAAACCAGAAAACCGGACCGACTGGATCAGATCGAACGTATTTTAATCTGGTCCTCAGTCAACCCTTTGAATCATTTTCGGTCCTCGAGTGCAGTCCGGTTCGGTCTTACGAACAATCGGACATTATGTTTTGTTGGACTGGACCGGACCGACGAATCGGTCCGACCCGTATCTGGACCGTACATTTCAATCTCGTCCTCCTTCGGTGTTTTGGGCCAAATTGGTTTTTGGTGCGGTTTTAGTCAGTCCAGTCTAGTTTTCAAACCGCGCTCTACTCCTTATATGAACGAGGCATTCAGAACCCGTGCTACGCACAGGATTTGAATCAAATTGTTAAATGATATTTAGTTTCATAATGGTATTAGGTTTATCTGAGTTAACCCCAAATCTAACATAATTGTTAAGTGTTACGTAGTAATTTCCATATTGACATTATCAATTCACGTAGTGTGATATTCTAAATACTACCTCAAAGTTTTAAATTCACAAATTATAGAATTTTTTCGACTCACTTTTCCGGAGCATATATCTTTGAAATTGTATAAGGTTTTTTTTAAGCGTAAGTCTTAGAAAATATTAATTTTGCATTATATGGTTTTTACATGGTAATTTGAAGCATACTGGCTTTTTATGATAAAAAACTAAAGCTAAGTTATTAATTTTTTTATGATATTTAGCATGATAATGGTATGCATTTTGTTAGTGATGGGGTTTTTTATTTAAAAGGTAAAGTTTGAGGGTTTTTTTTTGTTATATGTCTCTTCATATTTCTATAATAAATTCCGAGCATTAGCTATCTTGTACTCTATGCAATCTTGACGCCTCCACATTTAATCTAATTGTTAATTGCGCGTATTATTTTTGTGTATTGTCGAGTGAATTTGTATTTTTAGTTTAGTATGTTGTATGAAACATTTTTATTTTGTTGTTTAAAAATATAAAAATGGTTGATATTGTTTTGGTTTTTTGGTCTTTATATTTTCTAAATGGGGTTGTCGTTATTAAATTGTCATACGCTTGATGTAATTTCCTTTGATTGTTTTGGCATATTACGTAACCCAACAATAATTTTGCATTATATGATTTTTGCATGGTAATACGAAGCACACTGGCTTTTTCTTATTTGTTATAGTGTAATTTGCGTTAATTATTTTTTTTATTAGGTTCGTAAGTTATGATTGTATTACATCTGTTGTAAGTATGCCATTAGTTGTTTGGTGATTTTTATATTTAATATTTTTATAACATATTAGTATTTATTTATAAAGTTTATGATTAAAAACTAAAGTTAGCTTCATCTCATTTTATTGTACAACTAATTTCATTGGAAATTAACATTGAAGTCTAACTAATATTAATAAATTTTATCAATAAACTCAATTCCAAATAGCTAACCAAATGAATATTAATTAATACACTATTAATAATTCCTAAAACCTTTTGGACTCCACTATTATGTCTTAAACTTAATTTTTTTAATTTACAAATGGGTTCGAGCAAAAATTATGTACTCAAAGAGCATTCGAAAGCAACTACTTACATAAACTAATCACACTAAAAAGTATCATTTAACCATTTAAATGTTGCTTTACATACATGCTCGTGTACATTTTCTTGAATCAATTCGCACATGTAAGCATCGCATGAGTTTAAGATGAATGAGTTTAATTAGTTGTTTGGTAACCTTTATATTTAGACCGAGTCATTCATACCCGTGCGATGCATACGGGCTTAATCTAAATGTTCGTTAGTGTATTGTTCAACACTAATTTTCGTCATTACATGGGTTGTATATAAGTGTTCATAGCGTAATCTTTGACACTTATTTTCGTCATTATATATCTAAGTTGTGATAGTATCACACCTTTTCTAAGCATGACACACATTTAAATAGTTTATTGACATTAAAAGAGTATATGTGAAGAGATTTCTTTCAAGATGCTACATTTAAAAGAGTCTCTTCACATGTAATTTTTTAATATGTATAAGTTACATACTAAATGTCAAAGGGAGGTTAAACGCATACGGTTCTTTCAAAATAAATGTAACCCTTATATAAAATTGTAACAAAGTGGATATTCTCTATATTTTGAGATCTAACTTGTGACATTGAATTATCATTTTGGTTTATCATATCAAATACGGTAGCTTCACATTACTACGCTTAGTTACTCGAACTTTATTTTATCCAAAAAAACCATTTAAGTTTCAATATTTTTTTATTGTTGTGAAAATCGGTCCAATATTGTTAGTATATTTAATTTGTAGCATATTGCATATATAAATATATTTGAAGACATCAATCTCAACATATAATTTTTCGACTCTTAACAACTAATATAACAATTTCATTTTGCCAAATTTGTTTGTCATTCTACAAATGAAACTAAAATCATATTAAGATAAATCAATTAATCTCCATATCTCCATAGTGATATTAACACACCGCAAGACAAAAAAACTACATTAAGAGCAAAAATATTAAAATGCACCAACAAAGTGTAGTAATAATTATTGATTAAAAATTGAATGCTCGTCACATTATTTTCAAGAAACTTACTTGCTAACGAATCAATAGTATTAGCCCGTTTATCGGTATTACATAAAGTAAAATATTGCATGTTTAATTTGTAACGTACAATTAATATGAATGCTAAGTATTCATCCCACCGATGGCCGTGGCGTTGTTCTTGTTTTTGTTGTTGTTCTTGTTGTTGTTGTCTTTGACGTTGTTCTTCATTGGCCTTTTGCATGTTTTGTTCTTGATAAAATTTTTGTGACTTCTCGATATCTTTCTTTAATGATTCTTGACGTGCTACAAAAAACAATTAGATATAGTTGATCGTTAGTAACTTAAATACAATTAATCAATATATTGCATTTTCGATCAAAGTAAAAATGTTCGTGCATGTTTCACTTAATTGATAAGACAACGATGTGTAGGATCTCTTAAACCATTAGAGAAGATGATGTTACTATCTCTTAAACAATTAGAGAAGATGATGTTACTACCAAACCTCCTAAGCACCATCTTTATGTCCTACATTGTTACACCCACAAAACACACGTGAAATTTACATGAAACAATATAAATCAATATGCTAAATAAGTAAGACGATATGATGCTTACTTTACCACCATAATAAGTTGTAGCCCAATGTGCACGCGGTGTGGAGGAAGTTGTGGTTTGTTGTGTATGATTTTTGACACATTATATAGTTGATAAAATATTTGTAACTCATGGACGGGAAGGTAAAAAGACTAACCACTAATTGGTGTGTTTAATTTATGCATTCATGGCTCCAAACACTTCATCTCCAATGTACTTATCCTTATGCATGACTATTAAATCAATGTACTAACACATGAAGCATCCACATTTCACTTTCAATTCATGAGCCATTTATTATGACCACTTACATTTTTTAATTTCGAGCATTAGGTTGTTGTACGCTACGCAATCATGACGCCTCCACATTCAATTAGAGGGCCTAATCTTATAGTATTATAGATCATTCACATCTTACGATACACACTTTAAGGTCTTGTAGCTATGCATTCACCCATATTTTTATTGCCTTTGCTTGATGTGAACTCATTGTAAAATACATGACTGACTTTTATTACTCGTATTAGTTTGCTATACATTGCACAACGAGTTTTTAAGCATTAAAAATATATGAATATCTGCAAGACCTTGAGTTATATGTGTGCGTGTTACTTGTTGCGAGCAATTTGTATATGGAAATACTTTCGGTCACACCCTTACTTTTGGACTAAAGAAAATTGAGAAAGGAATTACATGATGGCTTAAAGGTACGTGCAACACAGAACATTCTACCTTTAAGACTATCCATAGTAATGACATGGTTCAATCGTGAAGACTATACGACCCGGTGTGGTTCTTGTTACATGCTTAAAGGTTCACGCGTGGTTCTACGTCTAATATATACTTAAGAAAATGTGGAAAAATCTGTTAATGTTGATATACAAAATAAAACGGATGGAACATCGACAAAGACTACCACCACCTTATTTACGAACCTAACACAATCAACGTCTAAGCTACCCCAATTTGCGTATGCAGATCGTTGGTTTTTCAAATTATCGACAGCCTAGCTATTGAGCACGGTGATGATGGTTTCTTGGGCATTCGACATTTGAGCTTTGAAAGAAAAAGTCATAGTCCAAGGGACATTTTCAACCCATAATAAACATTTAGTCTAGGTTCAATGAATCCAAATATGAAGAATATACTTTAGAGGAATTTGCGTTTCCAATAGACTTGTATAAAGATCCTTTAAAAAGTCAATATTTTGAGCATAACAAAACACAGAATAATTATTTAGCAATTTGGTTAGCCAGCCGTAATAAGCCCTCCAATACTCGGTTTTCGTCCTACATAGCAAAATAGCACGTGTGTTATCTTATTACGGCTCTAAAGGAGTACGCGTCTTCAAGCTTCAAAAATGAAGACTCGGTCTTGTGGACGACTGAGTCGTTCGATGTGTTTTTTGTGTGTGTGTTTTGGTTGGGTATATATGTGTTACGATATTTTGTTGGTAAAGTTGGTTGTCTTATTAATTACACTAAGTTTGCAGTGAAGCTAGTTGTAAAGAGAGAAAACTGAAGTGTTGTTGATGTGTCGATGATGAATACAGTTTTGAGATCTCCTTATTACACCCATTCTTATTTATTAACACTCAGGATGACACCTTAATCTATCGAGCACATAAGTATTTATAGTGTCACTTTGAACTTTTTCTGTGTCATTTTGATTTTTAGATTGAATGGGAGATTTTACTAAAGTATATCATGTTACAGTTTGTATTAAGTTGGCATTTGTGGTTATTTGTTGTCTCCGGTTTGGTAATGTAGTTGTCGGTTTGTATTAAGTTGGCATCTATGGTTATTTGCGGTTTCCGCTTCGTAATGTGGTTGTGGGTTTAAACACTTTCTACACATTCACTGGTCGAGAAAAAAATAAGGAAGGAATACAAATACAATGTTGATTTTTAGCTTAAAACACTTAACCATATGTTATATTTGTACGGTTTTCGCGAATTTGATGTCTGACAATAATTTATAACAATGTTGAAATGTTAGGGAACTTATTTGTCAAGTAAAGTTTCAAGCTACGCAGTTAGTATCTCAAGATTTTTCAAGAACTGTTACTATTAGCAAAATTCATACTCGCAACAAATTAAAAAGTTAATTAATGTGAGTCAGTCATGGAGATAAGCGGTTCAACATAGAAGCATGACTTCTTAAATCAAGGTTACGACCAACAGGACCAGCTCTTCCCTGCTTTAATCTGCGATAGAGACGGAATAAGTGTCCAAGTTCAATGAACCTCCTCAATGTATAGAAGGTTACTGTATGTTGCGGTGATGGTTACCTGTTAGAGAAAAGTTCATTTGCATAATTGTTTTTTCAATCAATGTTTTTATTGTTTTTAATGAATAGGTAGTTCTATCTTCTTTTTTTCTACTGTATATAGCGAGATTAATATTTGTAGAATTATTACAACTTTTTAATGTTATAAACCTATGTACATTATGTATAAATTTTTTATAATTTTTCAAATTATTCATAATAACATACGCATTAAATTATGAAGTTCAAGAATATGAATCTCTTCATGTCACATGTACATGAAATAAATGATCACTATGGTTAAAATCTATCTATACTATCTAAAGATTCAATGGCTTAATTTAATGTGCAAGAGTGATTGTGCATAAAAGGTTGTAAGGTGCAAGATGCTAAAGCTCAAAAATATATACCCGGAATTGATTATATGGTGTTTAGTATAGAATTAAAAGTTGGCTAGATGAAGTGCAAGGGTTTACGGAATTGATAACATGGTATTTAGTATAAAATTAAAAGTTGGTTAGATGAAATGAAAGGGTTGCAAGAATAATTTATGATTTAACCTAATCCATGCCTATATAAACCGGCCAAAATCACATGCACAAACACAAAAGTTCGAATCTTCATTCTTGATTTTCAAAAGTTCAAATCTTCATTCCTGATTTTTTTTGTTTTGTTTTGGTTGATGTGTGTAGGTGATTCGTACCTGTCATCCAATACCGGTTAGAGGTCAAGTGAAGGTAGCTATTGTGTTGGGACTAGCTCAGTCTTTGGCATCTTTCTTTTCCTTTAATGGCCGCTCTTAATCAATCGCAATATCATCAACTCCATCCTCACGGTTTTTAGAGAGAAAGGAAAATGAGAGAGTGATTTTTGTACTTTCGTAGAGTTAGATTATCTGTATGTAAATAAGTTCTAATCCATGATTACATGAGTTGTTTGTTATGTGTTGCAAATACTTTAGTAGTTCTTTATTAGGATCCATTGAGCTCACGAAATTATCGTACAAACCATCAACAAGTTTAAGTGTAAAGACTGTGTTTTTTGATCGAGAATAAAGAAGAATGTAACAAAAAAACTCAGATGCAGATTGATGATCAGCAGATGCAAATGATCAAGTTAAAGAAAACTTGGAAGATGAATGCTTATATGTGTTTTCGGGAGACACCGAGATGTCAAACGGCAACGGAGCAACAAATGGAAAATGTCTAAGCACATTTGTTGACACTGGTTCTGTTGAGAGTCACCGTTATTATCTTTCAAGACAAACCCTTTTAGAGATGCTAAGAGACAGAGACTATGATATATCTAATGAAGATATTGATATGAGTTTGCAACAGTTTCGTGATCTTCATGGTCAAACTGTTGACGTTGACCGTCTTCGGATTAGTGCTTCGCATGTCTCGGATGTTAATGATAAGGTTTTTGTTTTGTTTGCTTTGTGTTATTTGCATGTGGGTTTTGGTATTGCCATGCAAAGTTCGTTAGAAATTATAGAGTAATTGAGTCAAGATAATAACGTTTTTTCTATAACCTTTTGTTGATGAAATGTATATTAACATCTAATCTAGAGTTTTTTAGATTACCATTGTGTTTTAAAAACTTATCAGGAGTTTTTTAGATTACCATTATTATGTATAACTCAATTGAATGTAATGTAATGGAGGTGAATATGAAGTGTTCTTGGATTAAAAGTTGGTTAGATGAAGTGCAAGGGTTGCAAATAAAATGTTATCAATGCAACCTCATAATTAGTATCCAATCATGAAAGGCGATGAAGTGCAAGGGTTGCCGGAATTGATTATATGGTATTTAATATAGAATTAAAAGTTGGCTAGATGAAGTGCAAGGGTTTCCGGAATTGATCACATGGTATTTAGTATAGAATTAAAAGTTGGTTAGATGAAGTGAAAGGGTTGCAAGAATAATTTATGATGTGAGTTTTTTTCTCATGCATGAATCTGCCATGGCATGGCATTTGTATGAAAAAGGTTGTTTCGGTTAGATTCGTGGTTAGATTAATTGGAAAAAGGTTGTTTCGGTTGCACTTATTAGTTAACAATAATTAACGAGGTCTTAAATTTGCATGTGTGGAAAAATTTAAAAATATCAACTTACAAATGGAACTTGGGCAGTATGAAGATACAAACAACAGTACTAAGTACCATGGGCAGTACAAATATGAGAACTCATTAGTACTAATCTTTATTGATAGCAGTACTAAGTGATCGTCATATAAGTAGCAGTACAAACTGCCTTCGATTCTCAATAAATGTATATATCAGAAAAAATTCAATTCTCTTCACCTATACTCTTTTAATATGAAAAATTAACTTAAATACTGAAATGCCCTTTACATGAGATGTCACATCAATTACAATGTTATCGAATCGTGATATTTGATCACAGTACATTGCTTTTGAATATACAAGTTATACGTTGTTATATATTTAGACTCACCATAATATTAACAAGCCAACAAATTATTATAACATTGCGCAATGAACATCAAGATACAATTCGTGCAACGCACGGGTTTTCCACGCCTCGTAAAATATAAAGTTTTATATAACTTTTAAACCTTTTGATGAAACTACATAGTGGATGCCCTACTTTGCATCTATATAATTAATTTACATGATTATTAACACTAGTACAAAAATGGGATTTAGTCACACATGCAGTTTTTCGAACGGCCACACAGTAACTTTTTTATGTGACTAAATGTACCAGAATAAAATAAACAGCCACACTTGATCCGACTTGTGTGACCATTTCGGAATTACATCTGAGGCTACAGCCACACATTTGAATATTTTCGTGACTAGAGGTATCTGGTAAAACTTGTTTTGAGTTTTTAGTCACTTATAATTTGGGACGTGTGACGGATACAAATAAGTTTAAAACATTAGTCACAATATATATATACATATGTGACAAATATATGTCACACAATTGAAAAGTGTGACCAAAATCCATATATGGTCACATGAAGTAATTGTGTATGTGGCTAAATCATATACTTAATTTTGTCACACATTATTTAAATGTGACTGCTAATTTTTGTTGAAAATTTAGCCACATGAATTTAAAATGTGTGACAACTAAAAAAGTAAGTTTGAAGCATTAGTCACGATATGCATTTAAAAGTGACAAATATATGTCACACACTTGAACAGTGTGACCAAATGTCATATATGGTCACACTTTTGCTTTATAGTTCAAATATTTTATAATCTGATTTTACAGTATTTCTCAAATTTTTATATCTCCCTCACATATTTTCACTGCTCCCGCTCACTTTTTTCCCCAAAATCAAATTTACATTTTCATTCTCCCCTCACATATTTTCACTACTCCCGCCTACTATTTTCACTACTCCAGCACACTGCCAACACCAATTCATTTCATTTCCCCAAAATCTATATTCATTTCATTTCATTTGATTTCATTTCCACATAAACCCTAAAAACCAAAATCAAAATCAAAATCAAAATCAAATGAAATGAAATGAAGATCGATTTTGATTTGCTGTGAAAATACACTTTTGGGCGACTTTTTTTATTAAAACTGAGTTACGAGGTGTTATGATGTGAAAATACACTTTTGGGGACTTTTCTTATTAGCAAACCTATTCATTTTAACCATGTATTGTTTTGGATAATGCCTAACTCCAGAGTACTTATGTTATCAGGATTTCATATATGAGGACGAGCTTAATAATTTCGTGGAGACTGGTTCTCTTTCCGAGCTTATTACAGCCTTCTCTCGTGAAAGTGCCACTAAGGAGTACGTGCAACACAAGATGATTCAGAAGGTAAATAAAAGAACTATCACAAGATCAGGCTTTTCCGTTTATTAGAATGTTTCATCATTTTTTATATGAAAATGTTCCTGCAGGCTTTGGATATCTGGAATTTACTTTCTGAGGGAGCATATTTGTATGTTTGTGGTGATGCCAAAGGCATGGCCAAAGATGTACATCGGACTCTACACACCATTGTGCAAGAACAGGTATGTTGAATATTTCAACAGATTAATTAATGTTTATTTAATTGTATTCTATAGATCTGATTTGGATTAATAATATATAGCTATTTATATATATTTTTCATTTACACAAGTTTAGGAGTAGGTGTATTATATATTTATATGGCCACACAATCCTTTTGTTTACTTTTGTGGGGTTTGTACTAGCAGTTAGCTACGGGGCATAGTAGAGGGAAATTTCAACAAGTTTTATGTGAAAAAAGGATCAATTTGGGTTCTTAACTTATATCTATGAATTAAATGATAAACATACTTTTAGATAATTATCTCGTCAAATATGATTTGCGTTATATCTGTAATAATAGTATTTTCTTTCAAATAAAAGTACTTTTAGATAATTATCTCGTCAAATATGATTTGCGTTATATTTGACATGTTCCCTTTAAGCCAATTTTCTTTTACTTCACTTGTCTGACCCACAAGAGACAAAACATAACTTGCAGCAACTCATTCATAAGTAAATTGGTTGAAATAGCTGCCTCTAAAATGGTCCATCTGGTGTTCGCTTCTTCATTTGCTTTTGTCAACTTTTATTTTTAACCTTACAAACCAACTCACTGCATTTTTTACTTATACAAATGGCAGGTCCTGCTAATAATTTGGACTCTACTTCTGGAGATAATGCACCTGTGCTTCACTTGTGACTTTAAGTTTTTTAAATTGTTTTCTGTAAATTTGGAAATGGACTGTTGGTACTTATGATTCAGGATGCCTAACCTTGTCTCTTGTGGTTTGATATGTAGCCTGAGAAGACATCAGGAACCATCAATCAACAGCTTGCTGCTATTGCTCCAGCGTTGGAGCAATTGTTGAAGCAGAAGGAAGAGAGGAGAAAGGAGTTCTTGTACAAACACAAATACAAAAGAGAAGGTACAAGTTTACGAGTTGACGAGTCTGACCTATCTTTAAAGAAGTTGGATGCATTTCGTGACCAGCTGCAAGAACTCCAAAAAGAGAAGGTACAAGTTTACCTCAGTTCCTTAGCCATACGTTAGTTACAGAGAACGTATGTGAGATCACTAACATGGATATACTGTTTGTTTTTACAGAGTGATAGATTGCACAAGGTCCTGGAGTTTGAATAAGGTATATCATTTTGCACCTCTTGGTTTTTGAGTATCCTTATCAGGTATCTTGAGTATCCTTATCAGGTATCTTAAGTACTTTTAAGTACTTGTAAGGCTTATAGCTGTATGCAGAATTTATAACTCATATTCTAACCTATCTGTTTTTTTAATCTTTTAGGCTTTGCTTGCAAACATGGCTGCTATGTTTGGTGTTTACCATGGACCAGAAGGGCTACTGGAGGCCAAAGCCTGATGGAACTATTGAGGTTGTCATTGCACAGAGCACTGGTCTTGTCGAGATTCAGGTTATTGAGTTCACCTTATCAAATTATAGTTTAGTAATTTTGTCCCTACCCCTGCTGTTTCTCTTGGAATTGTCTTCTATTGCTGTGACATTGGTCAGTTATGGTTCAGTGTTGCATAATTCTATTAGTATTATGTGGAACTTTTTGCCTCAATTGACAAGGAAATTGCATTTAAAAGTACAGATTTCCACCTGGTATATCCTTTCAGAGTTTGCAAAAGAGATAAACCTTCAAAGTGAGCTTGTAGGAAATGCGTCTATACTTGGTGAATGGACAACGGACTAGAAGGTGATTTGACTGTCTAGCTTTACTTAATTTTTTTAGAGCATTGGTATGACTTTATATGATGTATAGAAGGTGTAATAAACAGAACTGTAATGGGCTTATTTTAATTCTTATACTATGTGCTTTTGGTTAGTAAGTGTAGCCATGTGCAATCTTTGTCTAATTTTATACTCTCTTTTTAATTTTATATGTAGGAACACCCGATACTCCAATAACAGGTGCTACTGTAAAGTCGACTGATGCTCTTCACAATCCTGGTAGTTGTAGAGGAAGTGGAAATGAATAGGCTGCTGCAAGCCAAAGATCAGCACTTTCTGCTGCTTCAGGTGGGCGTCTTGGTCAGGGATTTGCAAGTGGAAGTCTCGATGAAGATGCGTCTTCTGTGTGACTGTTTGCTGCCCGTGGAATGGAGCTTCTATGTGCACAATCATATAGTCAAAAATTAGGTCTCTATGCCGAAAGGGTTGGGGCAATTAATGTTCTTTGCTCATTCGCTGAAGCAGCTGTGAGGTATGCAACTTACAAAATATTTACATTCATTTGCTGCATTTCTGTCATAGAATACTAGATATGTATCTCATTCATCACTTATAGTTGTTGTAGTTTTTGTTAGTTGGATTATACCATCTCTGTACTGCTTGAAAGAAAACCACAATCTCCATGATGAAACTGAAATTTAGGATTTGATTAATTTGTAAGATATTAGCATGCAACTTAATACATTCTTGTTTATAGTTTTGTAATCTTTAAATTTACTTTGATTGTGCTCAAATGTAGCAGCCAACTCACATAAGCATGAAACAAATGAGTCCCCAGACCTGCAGGAAGGTAGTAGTGTTGAGAAGCCCCTCACAAGTGTTACCAAGTACATTTGGAATATATAGGCAGAAGTCCAAGAGAATCCTGATCGAGTCATCGGATAGTGAAGTTTTGAAATTATTCAAGGCAAGAAACAACAGACACGAGCTAGTGTATTTTTAATACTGCTAGATATTATAGTATGAGCAGGTGTATTAGTTATGTTAGTTATAAGTTAGTACTGTTGGTTCATACATTTAGTAGTGCTATTAGATATTATTGTATTTGAATTTGTTTTTATATATATTTGAATTTGTTTTGCTATATATTGATTTCCTAAATTTGACTAAAAGATGTATATAGTTACACTTAATAACACTTTTGGTCACTGTTTGTTTAATTTGTTGTGTGACTAAATATTACAAAAGGCCACACGCAAAAAAATTCATGTGGCAATTGGATGATCAATAGTCACACAAAATACAATTTTCTTCACTTTAAACAACATATGGTCACACTTATTAACAATTTTGGTCACTTTATGCTTAATTGTATGTGACTAAATACCCAAAACAAACATGCTTTGTGTGACTAAATATTACAAAAGGCCACACACACAAAAAATTCATGTGACCATTGGATAATCAATAGTCACACAAAATACACATTTCTTTCACTTTAAACAGCATATGGTCACACTTATTGACACTTTTGGCCACTTTTTGCTTAATTGTATGTGACTAAATACCCAAAACAAACATGTTTTGTGTGACTAAATATTACAAAAGGCCACACAAACATAAAATTCAAGTGACCATTGGATGAACAATAGTCACACAAAACATACATTTCTTCACTTTAAACAACATATAGTCACACTTATTCACACTTTTGGCCACTGCTTTTAAAATTGTATGTGACTAACTCGAAAAAAACAATACACGTTGTGTGACTAAATCATCACAATCGTCACATTTATTATATATTCATGTGGCCATAGGATGGGAAATAGTCACACATACTGATAAATTCAACAAAACTTGTGCCTAATTGGTCACACATATTCGGGTTTTGGTCACTCTTTTTCATTGAAAACGGTCACAAACTAAACAATGTGACCATATGGACCCTTTAGTGGCGCGACTTTTTGTCACACACACCCAAAAAAACGTGTGTGACTATATGCATATAGTCACGCATTTTGGGTGTGACGATATCCAGTTTGTGTACCAGTGTAATAAGCTAAAATTTTGACCCAATAAACAATATTTATCTTTACATGATTATGGAAAACGGTGGTGTGGTCGACGTTATACAATATATGGCGTGCTCGAAACAAAAGAGTTTTTGAGAATAAAGTTACAAATCTGTCAACTATATGTGATGAAGTTCAAGTCATGTCTTTCTTTTGGATCGATAACAGAGCGAAAGGTACCATTTCGTCATGGTTAGAATGGGTGTCGGACCCAGCTCGTGCTTGCAAGTTTTAGGGATCCACGGTTGGTATGATGTGTAGATTTTATTTATTTATTTATTTCTTTAGCGTTCAGTTTTTTTTCTCCAATGGGTGTGTTGTCGTGGTCTTGACTGCTCTTCCTTTATACTTATGTTTCTACGGCTTGTAGTTTGTTAGTATAGGGTAGGAGGAGTTTTGTTTTATGTTGGCTGCATTGTTGTTGCAGCTTTGTATCTTCATGTTTGATTTCTATATAAAATTGTTGTCATACTAAAAAAAAACACGAAATACTTCACCACAATTTCATAACTATAATTATTTGGTGCTTTTAAATTTTCGTGACTATAAACGGGTACTCACCTAGTTTTTACACTATTAAGATGCATAAATATCTTTTTTCGTAGTTATGAATGTAAGATAAATGAACAATTGCCATTGACTATAACGGAGAAACACATTTTTTTAGTTATTTAGTATATTCAAAATTGAACCTAGTTGAACATGAATATGAAAATTGATGTTTGCTACGAGAGGATGGGGACTTAATATATATAGGGGTATTATCTTTTCCATGCACAAGTAACATCTTTTTGTTATGAATATTGTATAAAGTTTGCAACATTTTGTAAGTTATGACATTTCCTCAAGAGGCATATAAATAAAAATAAAAAATAATAAAAAAATAATCAAATCTTGAGAAGATGCATTACATTCACTTTTATCATTACCTAAATTTAATGCAAGAAATTGGTTAATTTACATTTTTGTGGTTTATGAGCGAAATAGGGTCCACTAAAACTTTACGATTTTTTGAGCCGTAAATATATTCACCATTTAGTTTTGTTTAATTATAGTTAGGATTTTTATTTTTTCATCAAAAAGCACAGTCACACGCACAAATGACACTCTCATGTTCTATTGGCCATCATCCTAATAGATCTTATGATGCAAGGCCTCAAGTTCTCCAATAAATATTGCCTAGAATTTGAAAAAAATAAAAATAAATAAATAAATAAATAATAAGCACAATATATTATGTATATAGAACTAGAAGGCTCACTTTTGCATAAAAAACAAAAGTGACATAAGAAATTATTTAAGATTGAAAACGCCATCAGAAATATTAAGTAGATTGGACATCTCTCGGTTGAATATGAAATATTATACTATATTGATAAAAGACATAATCAAAGATCTCGCGCCAAAATATGCTAAAAAAAGTTTTATATAAACGATTTTTTAACAAATAACTTTGATAGAGGCCTTGTTTTGAAGTTTTGCTTTAGTCTCCGTGAAAGTCGAGCCGCTCCTGAATTTAGTGCTCTTTGTCAATGAAGGAAGGGTGTCTTAATTGGTGTTAATTGCGTGTCCATACCCCTATTGTGATTCCATTCAAGTATTCTTTGGTCCATAAACCGAAAGTGTGGGTATAATCTCAAGTAGGGCTAAGCATTATACACCATACCAAACCGGAAAACCGGACCGACTGGATTAGATCGAACGTATTTTAATCCGGTCCTTGGTCCACAATTTGAATCATTTTCGGTCCTCGAATGGAGTCTGGTTCGGTCGTACGAACAATCGGACATTATGTTTTGTTGGACTAGACCGGACTGACGAACTGGTCCGACCCGTATCTGGACCGAACATTTCAATCTGGTCCTCCTCCAGTGTTTTGGGCCAAATCGGTTTCCGGTCCGGTTTTAGTCGGTGCATTCTAGTTTTCAGACCGTGCTCTACTCCTTATATGAATCATTCACATCTTACGATACACACTTTAAGGTCTTGTAGCTATGCATTCACCCATGTTTTTTATTGCCTTTGCTTGATGTGAACTCATTGTAAAATACATGACTGACTTTTATTACTCGTATTAGTTTGCTATACATTGCACAAGGAGTTTTTAAGCATTAAAAATATATGAATATCTGCAAGACCTTGAGTTATATGTGTGCGTGTTACTTGTTGCGAGCAATTTGTATATGGAAATACTTTCGGTCACACCCTTACTTTTGGACTAAAGAAAATTGAGAAAGGAATTACATGATGGCTTATAGGTACGTGCAACACAGAACATTCTACCTTTAAGACTATCCAAGTAATGGCATGGTTCAATCGTGAAGACTATACGACCCGGTGTGGTTCTTGTTACATGCTTAAAGGTTCACGCGTAGTTCTACGTCTAATATATACTTAAGAAAATGTGGAAAAATCTGTTAATGTTGATATACAAAATAAAACGGATGGAACATCGACAAAGACTACCACCACCTTATTTACGAACCTAACACAATCAACGTCTAAGCTACCCAATTTGCGTATGCAGATCGTTGGTTTTTCAAATTATCGACAGCCTAGCTATTGAGCACGGTGATGATGGTTTCTTATATGTGTGCGGTCAAATTTTTTGAAGAGAAAATGCTTTGGGCATTCGACATTTGAGCTTTGAAAGAAAAAGTCATATTCCAAGGGACATTTTCAACCCATAATAAACATTTAGTCTAGGTTCAATGAATCCAAATTGTGGAAAACTAGAAGGGGGGGTTGAATAGTTTTATGTCTTTTTAATTTTATTATGAAAACCTTTGTTTATTTTTAAAACACTTAGATTCAAGTTTGTATGAAAAATAAAACTTGAACCTTATTATTAGTTATATAAGTATTCTTTTAAATTGATTGTAAAAGTTTTGGTTTCTTGAATGGAGTTTCAATTTGATCTATATGTGAAGTCAACTTCTAATTATTACTAACAGTTATATATGCCTATAAGTTATAAAAGTAATGATGATATAAATAAAGATGTAAGTAAGAGATGGAAAGATCTAACCGAGACACGAGGGATTTATAGTGGTTCGGCTACAAGGACACCTTCCTTGCCCTACTCCACTCCCCGAGCACCAAGCTCGAGAGTTTTCTTCACAACTTCAATAAGCTCCCTTATGGCAGAGAAAACCGTACACAACTTTGGCTTACACGGGTTTAACGACACAAAGCTAAATGTCGAGTTCTAATCGTAGCTAGAACCAATCTCACAACTTCACAACACAACTTCTTCACAACTTATTCACGACTACTTCACAACGGCTTCACGACTGCTTCACGACATCTTCACGACTTCAACACGACCGCTACACAACCTCTATGTTGCGGCTTCACGACTTCAACACTATGTCTTCACGACTAAGACTTCACGACTTCAACATGACCGCTACACAACCTCTATGCTACGGCTTCACGACTTCAACACTATGTCTTCACGACTAAGACTTCACGACTTCAACATGACCGCTACACAACCTCTATGCTACGGCTTCACGACTTCAACACTAGAACTTCACGACTAGGACTTCACGGCTTCAACACGACCGCTACACAACCTCTATGCTACGGCTTCACGACTTCAACACTAGGACTTCACGACTAGGACTTCATGGCTTCAACACGACCGCTTCACAACCTCTATGCTACGGCTTCACGACTTCTAGGCTATGGCTTCACAACGGCTTCAAGACTTCTCTACTTCACAACTTTACAAGGCTTCTACTCTACTTCTTTACTCCACAACCACTTATCCACCTTCTTCACTACTTACACACTACTCTAGCCTAATCACTTATGTTTACAACTTATATACACACTTTACACAAATGAATGAAAGATTTACAAAGTATACAAAACAAACAACTTGAGTAACAATATGCTACTAAGTTGTAATACTTCTAGTCTTGATTGATAGAAGTATTCTTCTTTTGCACTTGGATGGTGGAAGCTAGGATCACTTGGAAACCAATGCTTAAGATTACATGATCAATGGTTTTTTGAAGATATGAAATGTGATTTACAACAAAAAGTTTTAGTGCAAAAGGGTGAGTAAAAATCCAGGAGAAGGCTGGTATTTATAGGAGAAAAACTGGGCAGCTGGAGACCTACTGGAGCGTGGCCGGCCCCCTTAAATAGGGGGGCGGTCCCCTTAATTTTAAGGGGGCCGCCTAGTAAAATTAAGGGGGCCGCCCAAGGTGTCCGTTGCCCAGATTTGTCCTTTTGTGGGGAAGGTTTTTCTGGAACATTTTAACTGATTTTGGTTAAAATTTTGAATTCATATTTTTATAAAAGATTAAACATATTTATTTAATACCAAAAATGTTTTTCAAAAATATATAAAATGTTTTTGATATTTTATAAAAAATCTAGTTATTAAGAAAATGTTCCTTTGATCGTATAATGCATTAAGCATTACTTCATTCATACCTTAAGTGATTTTAGTTGTAGAAGTGAATATTTACAACTAAGTACTTGTTTAATTTATATGTTTATGTTTTAATGAGTTTACATTTTGTGATCATCAAAACATAGAGATATGAATAAATATTGATAATGTTTTTAGGCATTTATTTATGTCAACACAAATATGAAGAATATACTTTAGAGGAATTTGCGTTTCCAATAGACTTGTATAAAGATCCTTTTAAAAGTCAATATTTTGAGCATAATAAAACAGAGTAATTATTTAGCAATTTGGTTAGCCAGCCGTAATAAGCCCTCCAAGACTCGGTTTTCGTCCTACATAGCAAAATAGCACATGTGTTATCTTATTACGGCTCTAAAGGAGTACGCGTCTTCAAGCTTCAAAAATGAAGACTTGGTCTTGTGGACGACCGAGTCGTTCGATGTGTTTTTTGTGTGTGTGTTTTGGTTGGGTATATATGTGTTAAGATATTTTGTTGATGAAGTTGGTTGTCTTATTACACTAAGTTTGCAGTGAAGCTGGTTGTAAAGAGAGAAAACTGAAGTGTTGTTGATGTTTCGATGATGAATATGGTTTTGAGATCTCCTTATTACACCCATTCTTATTTATTAACACTCAGGATGACACCTTAATCTATCGAGCACATAAGTATTTATAGTGTCACTTTGAACTTTTTCTGTGTCATTTTGATTTTTAGATTGAACGAGCTGGGAACCCCGCGCGTTGCAGCGGAGCGCTTTGCGGGTTTTTTTATTTTTATTTTTATTTTTATTTTTAATGCTGTTTTCGCCGTTGTTGGTAACAAATGCAGTGTCCGTAATTCAAAAGGTGATGCGAAACGGATTTTTTGAAAAAGGACTCTTTTTGCAAAGACCCGCGTACTTCAGGGGTATTTTTTGCCAATTTTCAAACAGATTTTTTGTAAAAGGACTACTTTTGCAAAGAGTTGCCAACTTCAGGGGTATTTTTTGCCAATTTTGAAAATATTTTTTGGAAAAGGACTAATTTTGCAAAGAGTTGTCAACTTCAGGGGTATTTTTTGAGAATTTTTGAAACTAATTTTTTTTTTTTTTTTGAGAATGAAGGTTGTGGTGGTGTAGTGGGAGAAAATGGTGGAGGTTGGTTGTTAAGCATGTGTTCAAGGGATGAAAATGGGTGTTTTGATGGAGGTGATGGTTGATTTAGGTAAGGTTTGGAGGTTTTGTGGTAAAATTCCAATACCAGTTCGTCCTTTAAGAGAAATGGTAGCTGGGGTTAGATAAAAGGGGTCGCAAGATGCAAAAGAAAACAGTGAATTTTACTTCCCAGATGGCCGGTTCCCTTAATTGCTGGCCGGCCCCCTTAAAGTTAAGGGGACCGCCTAGGGAATTAAGGGGGCCGCCTATCTGGTGTTTTCCCAGGCGACCAAATTTGAAAATTTTCCAGAAAAGGGTCATTTTTAGGGTGTTTTTGCAGCAAGCTCCATTTGAATCATGTACATCAAGAATGATTAAATAGTGGCATAAACATGTTAAATACGCATGCATACATTTAAAACATATTATGGAATAAGCATGTTATTAATCATCAATTATATATATCATGATATCAAGTATACAAGCAATAAGCATAACAATCATATATTAAAGACAAGAAATAAAGCATTTATTAGTTGAAAATAATTATGTTAAAAACATAATTATTGATACAACGCATATTTTGCTTATAGCATACAATAAGTAGAAAATTTTAAATTGCCTAAGAGATCCATTTGACTTGCTTGAGACATGAAAAACTTGAATTATTTTGGATGGATGATGGTAAACAGGGAGTAAAAATGTTGGATTAATGGGGTTGTAAGTTTGGGTGTATGGATGTTGGAGAGAGTGTTGATGGAGGAATTGGAGGTGGAGAGCTTGGACTTGACCATGTTGAATGAGGGTTTTGATGTTGTTCAAGTGGTGGTGTTGGATTAGATCTAGTGAGAAGATACTCAATCCAAGTGAGACGCTCATTTAAGGCGATGGTTTGATTTTGGAGAAAGATGCAACAAGGACAATTGTTGACATGTTTCTCAATTTGACTTAAGTGATTTGGTGATGATGGTAATGATGGTGATATGGATGGTGATGGGTTTAAGTTGCTTTGAGCAAGGTGCAAAGCAAGGAGAGCATTAAGCTCATGGGCTTCCTTGAGTTCTTCAATGAACTTCAAGTGTTGAGTGGAAGGTGATGATAATGGAGAGTGGTTGTTATTTGGTGGAAGTGGTGGTGACACTTTTGGTGGTGGAGACATTTGTGAACTTGGGTAATTATGAGTGAATGAAGGTGGACATATGGATGATTGGTTATGTGTGTGAAAGGGTTCATTAGGATGAGGTTTAGGTGTTGGTTGAGTTTGAACAACATCATTTGTTGGGTTATGGCAAATGTCAAGCTTCCTCCTCCAAATGGGCCTCACTGACATGTTTAGATGGATGATATGGATGAGCATTTATGATGGAGTTGGGTATTTATGGTGTAGTGATGATGTGATTGTGGAAGGTAAATTTTGGTGGGTGGTTTGTGACAAAATGTGTTTGTGAATTTTGGGAAGTATAGGATAAAATGGGCTAAAAAATAGAAAAAGGGAGCACCACCTTCGACCATCAGATGGCCGGTCCCCTTAAATATTAAGGGGGCCGCCTAATGAATTAAGGGGGCCGCCCATCTGCTGATTTCCAGGTTACTAGAAATGGGTTTTTGGCAGAAAATTGTTGAAAGGGTTGTGTTTTTGGGTTTAGTTTCAAGCAAGTCCAACTTCTTTTGAGGCAATTTAGGATTTAATAACTTATGTATGCTAAGCATATTCATTAGACATTATTATCTAGCATACAAACAACTCATTTAGCATGTAACATATATATGTTAGACAACAAACACTACATAGCACCAAGTAATTCATAGTATCATATTTAGGAAGATTAATAAGCTAGTTAAATAATCTTAATGAATATCTATGTGCATGGGAATGTAGAGTTGTGATAGCATGGACTTCTATACTTGTACCAAGTGATGTCTTAGTGAATAAATTATGGTTATTTTCAAATTTAGTTCACTTATAAATGTCACTTACATAAATATAGATGACAGATATGAGATCACCATGCATGATTTAAAGAAACGTTTTTGGCATTATTCAACAATGTTTGAAAGTGAGTTTATATGTGGATGTGAAAAATATTTTAATGAAATAGTTTTGGTTTTATTTCAAAATGTTTTTATGGGGAAAGAAAACATATTTTTCCAATCTTTTGTTTTTGATAAACACGTAATTATGGACACAAGTTTGGAAGAAAGGTAGGATGGTGAAACATGTTTAATAGAAATGTGTCATAATCTTTTGAAAAATCATTTTTCCAAAATGTGCAGTTTTTGCAAATTTAAAAACAAGTCCCATTAATTATAGGTTTAAAAATAGTGGTTTATAAAAAATCTCATGCACAAGGGTATTGGTTAAGTCTATTGTCACATACTACCTCTTTCTACATATCCTATGGCATTTAAGCATGTATTATGACTAAATACAAAAATACATCATATCAGAGTAGTTAGAGAAAAACAAAAGCTATTATAATGACAATGCATTCAACAACTAAACAAATAATTACGAAGGCATGCAGTCAAATCACATATGAGCAAGTAAACATCTAGAAATTTTATATATGCAAGATGACATACATCTAGGAATGAAAAACTCTAGTGAAAAGCAAAGTTCATAACAGTATACTATTGTTAGGTATATTTAGGAAGAATGGTGTATTCAAGTTGGAGAATGAGTATAAGACTATTACTAGTGGTGCTCAATTCAGGCTAAACACGACCGTTTTTACGGGTTACACACACCCAACTTCTCACATAGAAGCAATTCGACCGTTAGGTCAAATTGAGTTTCTAGTCAATAGATTCTCCAGTAGTCATTCTCTTTTTAGAAGAAATTAAGTTCCTAAATTTACCTATCGAAAAGTACCAAATATGAAGATTGCTTGGTTTACTAATACTTAGGGGGGCTAACTAAAGGGTTTCTAGTTCATTAAGCCACAAAACGAATATAACTAAAGTGTAAAGGCAAAGCAACCTATCAGACTAAGCGTATCCTAAGGCATTAATAAGATTATATGCATGAAGTAATTACTTATGAAATTTAAAAAGAGAACTTACCTCTCGTCCTAGCTTTTCTTCGTAATGTCTCAGATGATGATCGACGTGTGAATGATAGGTGAGTCGGATGATGATCTTCTCCTTCGTCTGTGTCACTCCATGATTTTGGATTGAGTTCACTTTGGAGTTGATTCATGTAGTCTTCGTCGTTAACACCTTCATTAACAACATTTGAACTAGTAGCACATGTATCTATTTTATCTAAATGTTTATCTATTAAATTTTCTAAGATAACTAATTCATGTACAAGATCAAAATCCTCATCTTTGGCTTGACATTTTTCTTGATGAAAGTTTAAGAAATTTTTCCAAATATCATTTGCCATTTTACAGAAGAATATTCTTTCATATTAAACTTTCGGCAAGGTTTTATAAATAATTATTTTAGCTTTATTATTTATTTCATTCTTTGTTTTCAAAAAATCAATTTGACTTTCAAAATCCGTTTTTGTTTGATTTTCAAAATCAGTTTTTGTTTGACTTTCAAAATATGTTTTTGTTTAACTTTCAAAATATGTTTTTGTTTGACTTTCAAAATCACCAATCGAAATGACATGCCAAAGATCTAGATCAATTGATTTCACATAAGTTTCAAATTTATTTTTCCATTCAAGAAAAATATAGTTTTCAAATGGTGGTGGTTTTAGCAAAGATTCTCCTTCTAGATATTTTTCGAATTCCATAGATCGATTCAAGTTTTTAAAATACATTATATTTTAAAGATCTTGATTGACGTGGCTCTTGATACCAATTGTGGAAAACTAGAAGGGGGGGGGGGTTGAATAGTTTTATGTCTTTTTAATTTTATTATGAACACCTTTGTTTATTTTTAAAACACTTAGATTCAAGTTTGTATGAAAAATAAAACTTGAACCTTATTATTAGTTATATAAGTATTCTTTTAAATTGATTGTAAAAGTTTTGGTTTCTTGAATGGAGTTTCAATTTGATCTATATGTGAAGTCAACTTCTAATTATTACTAACAGTTATATATGCCTATATGTTATAAAAGTAATGACGATATAAATAAAGATGTAAGTAAGAGATGGAAAGATCTAACCGAGACACGAGGGATTTATAGTGGTTCGGCTACAAGGACACCTTCCTTGCCCTACTCCACTCCCCGAGCACCAAGCTCGAGAGTTTTCTTCACAACTTCAATAAGCTCCCTTATGGCGGAGAAAACCGTACACAACTTTGGCTTACACGGGTTTAACGACACAAAGCTAAATGTCGAGTTCTAATCGTAGCTAGAACCAATCTCACAACTTCACAACACAACTTCTTCACAACTTATTCACGACTACTTCACAACGGCTTCACGACTGCTTCACGACATCTTCACGACTTCAACACGACCGCTACACAACCTCTATGTTGCGGCTTCACGACTTCAACACTATGTCTTCACGACTAAGACTTCACGACTTCAACATGACCGCTACACAACCTCTATGCTACGGCTTCACGACTTCAACACTATGTCTTCACGACTAAGACTTCACGACTTCAACATGACCGCTACACAACCTCTATGCTACGGCTTCACGACTTCAACACTAGAACTTCACGACTAGGACTTCACGGCTTCAACACGACCGCTACACAACCTCTATGCTACGGCTTCACGACTTCAACACTAGGACTTCACGACTAGGACTTCATGGCTTCAACACGACCGCTTCACAACCTCTATGCTACGGCTTCACGACTTCCAGGCTATGGCTTCACAACGGCTTCAAGACTTCTCTACTTCACAACTTTACAAGGCTTCTACTCTACTTCTTTACTCCACAACTACTTATCCACCTTCTTCACTACTTACACACTACTCTAGCCTAATCACTTATGTTTACAACTTATATACACACTTTACACAAATGAATGAAAGATTTACAAAGTATACAAAACAAACAACTTGAGTAACAATATGCTACTAAGTTGTAATACTTCTAGTCTTGATTGATAGAAGTATTCTTCTTTTGCACTTGGATGGTGGAAGCTTGGATCACTTGGAAACCAATGCTTAAGATTACATGATCAATGGTTTTTTGAAGATATGAAATGTGATTTACAACAGAAAATTTTAGCGCAAAAGGGTGAGTAAAAATCCAGGAGAAGTCTGGTATTTATAAGAGAAAAACTGGGCAGCTGGAGACCTACTGGAGCGTGGCCGGCCCCCTTAAATAGGGGGGCGGTCCCCTTAATTTTAAGGGGGCCGCCTAGTAAAATTAAGGGGGCCGCCCAAGGTGTTCATTGCCCAGATTTGTCCTTTTGTGGGGAAGGTTTTTCTGGAACATTTTAACTGATTTTGGTTAAAAATTTGAATTCATATTTTTAATAAGATTAAACATATTTATTTAATACCAAAAATGTTTTTCAAAAATATATAAAATGTTTTTGATATTTTATAAAAAATCTAGTTATTAAGAAAATGTTCCTTTGATCATATAATGCATTAAGCATTAGTTCATTCATACCTTAAGTGATTTTAGTTGTAGAAGTGAATATTTACAACTAAGTACTTGTTTAATTTATATGTTTATGTTTTATTGAGTTTACATTTTGTGATCATCAAAACATAGAGATATGAATAAATATTGATAATGTTTTTAGGCATTTATTTATGTCAACACCAGTGTTGTAAATATCGGATATAGCGGCCGATTTATTGGCGAGAAATCGCTTATCGGCCTTCCACCGCTACGATATTTTTGTTATCGTCTCTATTTCTCGTCCAGGTCAAATTTCGGTCAAACTCAGTACTTATCGGAACTTATCGGCGATAAATTGATTTTCGGTCAACTAAAATGTTTGACTTTTTTTTAAACGATCGGGTCGGGTATTAGGGCTGTTGATGGTGGTTTAATGGTGGTGGCGGCGATGAGAGAGGTGGTTTAATGGTGGTGGCGGCGATGAGAGAGGTGGTTTAATGGCGGTGGCGGCGATCGGGTCGGGTATTAGGGCTGACAATGAGAGAGGTGGTTTAATGGTGGTGGCGGCGCGGCACGGTGGTGGCCGGTTGATGGTGGTCGGCGGCTGAGTAAGAGAGAGGTGGGAGATGAAGTGAGGCTAGGGTTGTGTTAAAATGAGAAACCCTAGTCTCTTCGTATATATTGATTTATGGAAAGCTGACTTTACAAATTGGGCTTATACTTTACAAATTGGGCTTATTGATTTATGGACAGCTGGGCTTTACAAATTGGGCTTATTGATTTATGGACAAATTGTATATATTGTTAGTATTTATATATTTTTTAAATAAATTCCTTTACAATTTAGGGTCTCCGATATATCCCTGATATATCCCCGATATATCCGATATATCGCTTATCGGGGGTCGCCCGAGACGATACCGAAAAGCGATATTTACAACCTTGGTCAACACAAATATGAAGAATATACTTTAGAGGAATTTGCGTTTCCAATAGACTTGTATAAAGATCCTTTTAAAAGTCAATATTTTGAGCATAATAAAACAGAGTAATTATTTAGCAATTTGGTTAGCCAGCCGTAATAAGCCCTCCAAGACTCGGTTTTCGTCCTACATAGCAAAATAGCACGTGTGTTATCTTATTACGGCTCTAAAGTAGTACGCGTCTTCAAGCTTCAAAAATGAAGACTTGGTCTTGTGGACGACCGAGTCGTTCGATGTGTTTTTTGTGTGTGTGTTTTGGTTGGGTATATATGTGTTAAGATATTTTGTTGATGAAGTTGGTTATCTTATTACACTAAGTTTGCAGTGAAGCTGGTTGTAAAGAGAGAAAACTGAAGTGTTGTTGATGTGTCGATGATGAATATGGTTTTGAGATCTCCTTATTACACCCATTCTTATTTATTAACACTCAGGATGACACCTTAATCTATCGAGCACATAAGTATTTATAGTGTCACTTTGAACTTTTTCTGTGGCATTTTGATTTTTAGATTGAACGAGCTGGGAACCCCGCGCGTTGCAGCGGAGCGCTTTGCGGGGTTTTTTTTTTTTTTTTTTTTTTTTTTTTTAATTTTTAATGCTGTTTTCGCCGTTGTTGGTAACAAATGCAGTGTCCGTAATTCAAAAGGTGATGCGAAACGGATTTTTTGAAAAAGGACTCTTTTTGCAAAGACCCGCGTACTTCAGGGGTATTTTTTGCCAATTTTCAAACAGATTTTTTGTAAAAGGACTACTTTTGCAAAGAGTTGCCAACTTCAGGGGTATTTTTTGCCAATTTTGAAAATATTTTTTGGAAAAGGACTAATTTTGCAAAGAGTTGTCGACTTCAGGGGTATTTTTTGAGAATTTTTGAAACTAAAAAAAAAAAAAAAAAAAAAAAAAACTATAGCAGTACGGTAGCAGTACTGTAGCAAAGTTTCCCATCTTTTAATATATTGATAATAATGAGAGATTTTACTAAAGTATATCATGTTACAGTTTGTATTACGTTGGCATTTGAGGTTATTTGTTGTCTCCGGTTTGGTAATGTAGTTGTCGGTTTGTATTAAGTTGGCATCTATGGTTATTTGCGGTTTCCGCTTCGTAATGTGGTTGTGGGTTTAAACACTTTCTACACATTCACTGGTCGAGAAAAAAAAATAAGGAAGGAAGACAAATACAATGTTGATTTTTAGCTTAAAACACTTAACCATATGTTATATTTGTACGGTTTTCGCGAATTTGATGTCGGACAATAATTTATAACAATGTTGAAATGTTAGGGAACTTATTTGTCAAGTAAAGTTTCAAGCTACGCAGTTAGTATCTCAAGATTTTTCAAGAACTGTTACTATTAGCAAAATTCATACTCGCAACTAATTAAAAAGTTAATTAATGTGAGTCAGTCACGGAGATAAGCGGTTCAACAAAGAAGCATGACTTCTTAAATCAAGGTTTCGACCAACAGGACCAGCTCTTCCCTGCTTTAATCTGCGATAGAGACGGAATAATAGTTAATACGACATAAGTGTCCAAGTTCAATGAACCTCCTCAATGTATAGCAGGTTACATTACGTTGTGGTGATGGTTACCCTGTTAGAGAAAAGTTCATTTGCATAATTGTTTTTTCAATCAATGTTTTTATTGTTTTAAATGAATAGGTAGTTCTATCTTCTTCTTTTTTCTACTTTAAATAGCGAGAGTAATAATTGTAGAATTATTACAACTTTTTGATGTTATAAACCTATGTTCACTATGTATAAATCTTTTATAACTCTTCAAATTATTGATAATAATAACATATGCATTAAATTATGAAGAAGTTCAAGAATATGAATCTCTTCATGTCACATGTACATGAAATAAATGATCACTATGGTTAAAATAAAATATAAAGTTTTATATAAGTTTTAAACCTTTTGATGAACTACCATAGTGGATGCCCTACTTTGCATCCATATAATTTATTTACATGATTATTAATAAGCTAAAATTTTGACCCAATAAACAATATTAATCTTTACATGATTATGAAAAGCGGTGGTGTGGTCGACGTTATACAATATATGGCGTGCTCGAAACAAAAGAGTATTTGAGAATAAAGTTACAAATCTGTCAACTATATGTGATGAAGTTCAAATCATGTCTTTCTTTTGGATCGATAACAAAGCGAAAGGTACCATTTCGTCATGGTTAGAATGGGTGTCGGACCCGGCTCGTGCTTGCAAGTTCTAGGGATCCATGGTTGGTATGATGTGTAGTTTTTTTTTTTTTTTTTTTTTTTTTTTTTTTAGTGTTCAGTTTTTTTTTCCAATGGGCGTGTTGTTGTGGTCTTGACTGCTCTTCCTTTATACTTATGTTTCTACGGCCTGTAGTTTGTTAGTATAGGGTAGGAGGAGTTTTGTTTTATGCTGGCTGCATTGTTGTTGCAGCTTTGTATCTTCATGTTTGATTTCTATATAAAATTGTTGTCTTACTAAAAAAAAACACGAAACACTTCACCACAATTTCATAACTATAATTATTTGGTGCTTTTAAATTTTCGTGACTATAAACGGGTACTCACTTAGTTTTTACACTGTTAAGATGCATAAATATCTTTTTTCGTAGTTATGAACGTAAGATAAATGAACAATTGCCATTGACTATAACGGAGAAACACATTTTTTTAGTTATTTAGTATATTCAAAATTGAACCTAGTTGAACATGAATATGAAAATTGATGTTTGCTACGAGAGGATGGGGACTTAATATATATAGGGGTATTATCTTTTCCATGC
>CP139505.1:48613300-48836934 GCA_021014915.2 Artemisia tridentata subsp. tridentata
CCGGTTAGTAACTGGTTTTTCCAAAAAAAGGGTTTACAAATCGGTTGATCCGTGCTAAAGTGTATATATAAATAATATACAGACGGATGCACGTGAATAAAGACAAATCAACCCTTTAGGAAAAAGGCTAACTCGCAAAAACTCACGTTGTGTGTGTGATACCAGGTAAGTGATTACCCGGGTCGTTTCCCAACGAGGCGTGAATGGGCAATCGTTAAAGGTTTGGATTAAAGTGACTGATGATATGGAATTTTGCTTTTTTAATTCTAATTAACAAATGAGAAACAAATTCTCACGGAAAAATTAAGTTTAACACAAATTATATTAAAAACGCGTAACGGGAAATTTAAAAACGGGATTAAAACCAAAATATAAAAAAAAAAACTAATCCTACAAGTGCAAAATTATTTTTCTTAAATCCTAAATAATAAAAGAAAATTTTAGAAAAAAGATTTATATTTTTCTGATTTTTATATTTTTTATTATGAATTAAAAAACTATTAAAACTAATTAAAAGGTTTAAAAATAGTAAATGAATTTAGAAAAATATGAAACTTTGCAGGAAAAACTAAAATATTATTCTTAATCTAGGAAAAATAAAATTTAGAACTTAACTAAGCCCTAATAAGCAAATGGGCTAAAAAGCAGTTTGGCAATAAGCACAAAAATAAGCTAAAAAGCTCTAAAAATTACCAAAAGCTCAGAACTAGTGTAATACACTTATTAAAGCACAATTCAACTGAAAAAGCTCAAATAAGCACTCTGGATAAGCAATTAAGCACTAGGGCAGTTTCACTATTTATGCAGTAAAATCAGTTAAAACCCCTCACTTGCAGACAAATTTTAAGCACTTAATTAAGCTGAAAAGTGGGAAATTATGGGGGCAAAACCTTCCTAGTACTACTGGGTACACTAAAAAATAAAAAGCCCTAATTTAAACCACCCAATTGAACTCCAATTTAACCCTAGATCAGATGGCTCATGAAACTTAAAACTGTGCAGGGTTGAATCAGGCTTGATAGGGACTTTTTGTAGACTAAAAATAAGCTAGGAAATAAGCTCAAAAGTGAGAACTAAGCTCAGAACCCTAAAGCCCATACTACTAGCTAACATTCAAACCAAAAATCATGGAAGAAGTACAAGGGAATAAGCACTTAAGGGTTGATTAAAAAGCTATGCAGTCTGCTATATGACTGTGTTATCAGTCTGTGCACAAGTTTTGTGCAAACTTGCACAATCCAAAGGAATTCAAACTAGGCTTTTAAACTATCATTATATGGACCACATGGAACTCAGAAATGAAAAGAAAAAGGTCAATAAGAGCTTGTGGCTTATTTGGACTTTTTGAGGGCTGAAATTCCCACAGGCCTAAGAAAACTAGTTTATCTATCTAAATGGCTAATTGAGACTCAGAAATAGCTAATAGGGACTAAATTAAGCTGGATCAAAACTAAGTTTAATGCAAATGTACAGTAGAAGCTAGGTTGACCTGTTTTGACTTTTTATGCCAAACAGCCCTTTCAAGGGTATGTCTTGGTCTTTGAACTAGCACAGGCTAATTTTGATTATAGATTCTAAATTTTATTGATTAACTAGCTTAATTTAACTCTAATAAGTAACTTCCAAAAGGAAAACAAGCAGTAGAATAAGCTATGCCTTATTTGGCTATTTTTGGCTTTTTTAGTGTTTTTTAAGTAAAATGAAACAAAGGCTATTAAAAACTGATAATAAAGATTAAATATACTTAAGAACTATTAATAAGCAGAAAATGACAATAATAAGCTAGAATTAAGATATAGCACAGTAAAGATAAAAAATAAAGCAAAACTAGAAAATGGCTTACAACTGAATTGGAATATGAAACCAAGAAAAGTGATCAGAGACAAGCCTAGCTTGTCATAACCAAGCTATCAACCCAATCAAACCTTCCAGAACAGCTTATTCCACTCAACTGCTTATTATGGCTTATAGTTGACTTTTTTGACTTTTTCTACTTTTCTTGAAATTAAACAGAACTGAGCAATAATAAACTAACAATAAGCTGTCACTAGCTTGTGTTAGCTTATTAAACAGGAAATAAGGGCTTTTAAACTTTAAACAACAACTGATTCGAATTTCTAAATTAACATAAACTTGAACTTGTATTAAAACTGAAATGGTACAAGGTTTTTGAAACTGAGATTGAAACTGAAATGAAAATTACAAGAACATGAGATGGATTACAACTAAAAGCTTATGCTAATTTTTTATTTAAAAACAAGTTACACTACGAATGGTCTAAAACTGTGACAGTTATTTCTTGGTGACTTCTCTTCTTTATATAGCAATCCCAAAAGTATCTCTGAGTCATCCTGATCAAATCCCACCACTTGGAATGGATTAAGTCCATCTCAGTCGTCCATTGGGATTTTTGGCGGGAAAAGATATAGTGGGTAAAACCTGTGAGGGGGAGAAGTGCATTAAATGCACTTGGCTTGTTAGGTGGAGTGTAGAGGAGGGGGAAGGTGATGGTGGATGTGTCAGGGGTGGTTTGGCAGAGAAATGTTGTGGGTAAGGGTGGTATTGGCGGGCAAGTGGGGAAGAAGAGAAGTTTGACTTGGGTCAAACTTCTGGTATTAGCTAAGCAAAGGAAAAGTGGGCCGGGTTTGGTATTTATTGGGATTGGGCTGGGAAATGAAATGGGCTTGGTGGGTTGGGTTAAGGATTAAAGGGTTGGGTTTAGGGTGTTTGTTTGGTCCGGTTGTAGTGTTTTAAAGTTTAAAGGATTAAACTTTAGGGACCATATGTGTAAATTCCTGAAAATCCAATGACCAATCTTGTAATTTCTGAAAATCAACTTCAAGGGCTATTTGTGACATTTCAACATTCTTGGAAGTAGACTTTGACAATTTGAGCATAATCCCAGGCCAAACTTGTAAATTCCGTCCCCGTCCTCGGCTTTTCACGATTTTCCAATCTTGTGCTCGGTTTTGTCTGTTTTTGCCCTGTTTTCGATCCTTTTGTACCTGAAACACATAAAAAACACAAACCAAGGATATTTGCAGTATAATATGGTCTATTCTGGTGTTTTTGGTCATTTTTGTGTCTTTTGTGGGTATAAAATGATGAGTATTTACACACTCATCAATCCCCCACACTAAGCTATTGCTAGTCCCTAGCAATCCGATCATATGAAGTAATGAAAGGATCAAAAGAATACCAAGTAAACCCCGTTTTGATTTTCTATGTAATGCCAGAAATTTAAACTTAGAACAAAATATATAATACGCTTGATTTCCAAAAATGGTATCACGGAACAGGATTCACACAAACTGGGTGTCTCCAGGGAATTGTAATCGTCATCCTCTTTTTTATACTCCCAACTAAGCTTAAACTCAATGTGCAAATGCTTTTGTAAAATGCTAACACTACTTATATCAATAATCTATGTAAGCCGAAACTTAACTTTTCACTCCCACAATTATCAAGTTTAGGCGACTGTGCTCATTTTCAAAATTTTGACCGCGAAAATCGACATTTATTATGGTTGTTATTTGTTTAAGTCAAATACTAATTTACCGGGAACCTCGAAAATCTAAGGATCAAAAGGGCCTTTTCCATGTAGCGGCTTTCTTCTCGGCACATCCCAAACCAGTTGGTTTTAGGTGACCAGGCTTTTGACACCTTACAGAGAATAGTACCGGAATCAGCGGAATTTCGATTTCAAAGATTTAAGATATTCCCACTAAGCTAGTATTAAAATACTTAAATAGATAACAACAAACGATCATTTAGAGATTAGAGACTCAAAGATGAGATCACTCCATGTAACGGTTTTCTTCTCGGCACATCCCAAACCAGTTGGTTTTAGGTGACCAGGTTTTTGACACCTCACAGAGAATAATACCGGAGCTTTCGGGATCTTTGAAATCAACAATCTACTAAATTACCGTTTAACTTTTATACAAAATTGACGAATCCAAGTTCAAGTTCCGATTTAAATTTAAGAGAAAGCAATTTTCCTACATTTATACAACACATACTTCTTTATTTTCACAATATCAAAACTTATTGCATTTTGCAATATCATTCCATTTTCTTATTTTTCATTTTTTCATCATTTTTTCATTCATTTTTTTTTTAACTTTAATAATATACATACATATATGCTTTCTCAAAAATAAAAATAAAAAGTTGAACTCGGGCTCTATATCAAAATTGTATAAAAATTTGTTTTGCATAACAACATGATTTTAACGTTCAAACGTTTGAAAACAGCACGTATTTAATCAGATTAGTTATCTTCTGGGAGGAAAAGCCATAGATTACTTATATAAGCTCTAAAGAAAACCAACTATTCTACGCTTAGCATTTTCATTTGCACAAATCGTAAAACCTTAGTCTAATCGTTAAGGAAGCAGCCAGATCAATACTCTGGCAGAGTCGGGATTCCCTTTGTTCTAACCTAATCAAGACTAAACACTTCTTTTTTCCTTTCTTTTTTATTGCAATTTCTTATTTTAAAAACGAAAAAATTTTAAAATTTTGGGCAAAACGGGGGCACTAGGGTACTAGAAGGTACAATGTGACAAAATTCGAGAGAATTTCCCCCCACACTTAGAATTGAATATTGCCCTCAATATTCAAAGTACCGGCTATTATGCCGAGACTTAGAACGTAAAAAGGTAAGACTAATAGCCAAGTGTGTGAAAGAAATCTCAATTTTCACAAAAAGGATTAAAAAGATATCCCTAGATAATCGTTAGCAAAATGATAGGATATTGGGCGGCTGGATTGAAAACAGGCGCGGCAATCATCACAATCCAAGGGAAACCTGTAAACAAGAGCAAACAACACACATAACAAAGCACAGTAGAGGAATCCCCCCACACTTAGTGTCAGAAAATAGAAAGAAGTCAGAAACATGGGTGTTTACCCATGCAATGCTAATGTTTTTGTTAACCGAGTCACTAGCTTGACTCGACCCCGAATTCATTGGTTCATGGGGAAGCAAGTGGAAGAAACCATATCCATCGGACTTTCATTCAATGTGTTTGGACAAACATTGAAGTTTTTGAAAGATCCACTCCGATGAGATACATCCGGCTCAAAAGAGATGCCGGGGTCAAAAACTTTGTCTTCACTCCCGAACGAGTGAATAAAAGGACAATCTACCTTATAAGAGAAGAAAGGTAGAAAAACTCGAACGACATATGTGAAGTCAATATAATGGCCATCCTCAACGGGAAATGTCACATATGTCAGAGAAAGATCAATATCGGGATTAAGAGTTGAGGTCACATCATCAAGTTTATGAATAATAGAGTCCTTGACCTCATCGTTTTCTAACTCTTCATCAAAGAGAGGATTTATTTTGCTAGAAAAGTACTCATCGTCAAATTCAAAAAGAGAATTTGAATAGACTTTGAAACTTTCATTTTGAACGTCCTCATCAGAAAGTGATTCGTCATCACTAGAGGAAAAATCATCATTGGAATTGAAAAGGGGATTAGAGAAAATCCCGAATAATTCATCGTTTGAATCGAAAAGAGGGTTAGAAAACGTCCCGGAAAAATCATCAGTAGTGTCAAGAGAATGATCACTACGAAAAGAACCATCACTTTCACTGTCGGACATATCCTCAGACTCACTTGGGATTGGGATAAGGTTCTCAACACTAGACTTTATGAATTCGTCCGATTCCTTTTCAGGAATAGTGCTAATATGCTCATCCCCCATAATAAGAGAGTCCTCGGAGTCCATATTCGGAAAGAATGATGTGATTGCAATAGACTGAGGGAGTTGAGAAATGATATTGCTCAAAGGAATAATACTCTCCTCGTCGTCCTACTCATCAATATTGCTAGCATAAATGGCTTTTATACGTTCCATTTGCTCGTCTGCTAGCAATTCTGCAATAGTCTTGTCTTCCTGTCTTTTCTGGACAGGTGTGATTGCAGCAGACGAATTCTCGCAAACTCCCCACATAGAATCTTCATCATCGTCATCGCAAATGAAAGTTTGACGATATTTGGAACTCATTCTAGCTGTTTGTTCTTCTTCAGCTAGAAGCTCTCCAATGGTTTTCTGATGAGGATCTTCTTGGGCATTTTTAACAGCCAAATCATTAAGTGTATCCATCACATTTTGGAGTTTTTGGAATACATTTTCAAAATATTTTTCAAGAGGAGATGGCTGAGGTTGAATCATTTGATACTGTGGAGGTTGGTCATGACAAGAATAGTCGTAATTGTTACAAGGGACATGCTCATAGACAAGCGGGGTCCTCGTTTGACAATCGGATTCATAATGTGGACCACCACAGTACTCACAACAATACATTTGCTGTGACTGATTCGGTGAATCATATGGATATTGGTCATACCCGAAGTTTTGATTACACGGATCTTGTTCATAGACCAACGTATTTCCTGCTTGACAATCAAAACTTGGGTGTGGACCTCCACAATATTCACAAGAATATGGTTCCATCTCATGTTGTGGGGGCTGGTTGAAAAAGTCGGGTGTTTCATGGTAAGAATAAGGATTTTGGTCATAAACAAACCCGTTTCCTGATTCCACCATGCTACAACCGGGACAATTCCCACCATTATGAGGACCTCCACACCATTCACAACCATAGTGGTAAGATGAAGACATAAAGAAAAAGAATTAAACGGATAGAGGGTGAAGAAAAATATTTTTGGGTTTTTTGGTTTTTCAATTTTTTTGGATTTTTGGAAAATAACTTAAACCTTAAATCAAATAATTCAATTAAAACAAGATCGAAGCAAAACATAAGGAACTTAAAACCTTAAATCAACCAGCGTACGGTAGCTCTCTGACTGAAAAACGCACAGAGTGGCGGAGGAGCAAAGGTGGGCAATAAATGCTCCTTAAAAACCCGCTCCTTTCGGTTCGACAATTTAATGTCAAACCCTCCTTAAACCTCCGTTATAGTTTGTTTATCAATCAAAGGTGAGCCGAATTCGCAAGCGACACAAAGGCAAGTTTTAATCTGATGTTTGGGAACTTATTATGATAATACCCAAGTTGAGGAATATTATTTTAATTTTGCTTTTATCTTTTATTTTATAATAAAACAAAAAATGTTTTTGGGGTTTTATTTTTATATGATATTATATATATAAAAGAAAAGAAAAATATTTTTGTATTTTATATGGTTTATGGGAATTAGGAACTTCACAAGGAAGGATCTCAAATCACTAATCGTTAAAAATCTCAACGATATTTTCGCAACACAACCTCCCCGGCAGCGGCGCCAAAATTTGATCCGTGCTAAAGTATATATATAAATAACATGCAGACGGATGCACGTGAATAAAAACAAATCAACCCTTTAGGAAAAAGGCTAACTTGCAAAAACTCATGTTGTATGTGTGATACCAGGTAAGTGATTACCCGGGTCGTTTCCCAACGAGGCGTGAATGGGCAATCGTTAAAGGTTTGGATTAAAGTGACTGATGATATGGAATTTTGCTTTTTTAATTCTAATTAACAAATGAGAAACAAATTCTCACGGGAAAATTAAGTTTAACACAAATTATATTAAAAACGCGTAACGGGAAATCTAAAAACGGGACTAAAACCAAAATATAAAAAAAAAACTAATCCTACAAGTGCAAAATTATTTTTCTTAAATCCTAAATAATAAAATAAAATTTTAGAAAAAAGATTTATATTTTTCTGATTTTTATATTTTTTATTATGAATTAAAAACTATTAAAACTAATTAAAAGGTTTAAAAATAGCAAATGACTTTAGAAAAATATGAAACTTTGCAGGAAAATCTAAAATATTATTCTTAATCTAGGAAAAATAAAATTTAGAACTTAACTAAGCCCTAATAAGCAAATGGGCTAAAAAGCAGTTTGGCAATAAGCACAAAAATAAGCTAAAAAGCTCTAAAAATTACCAAAAGCTCAGAACTAGTGTAATACACTTATTAAAGCACAATTCAACTGAAAAATCTCAAATAAGCACTCTGGATAAGCAATTAAGCACTAAGGCAGTTTCACTATTTATGCAGTAAAATCAGTTAAAACCCCTCACTTGCAGACAGATTTGAAGCACTTAATTAAGCTGAAAAGTGGGAAATTATGGGGGCAAAACCTTCCTAGTACTACTGGTACACTAAAAAATAAAAAACCCTAATTTAAACCACCCAATTGAACTCCAATTTAACCCTAGATCAGATGGCTCATGAAACTTAAAACTGTGCAGGGTTGAATCAGGCTTGATAGGGACTTTTTGCAGACTAAAAATAAGCTAGGAAATAAGCTCAAAAGTGAGAACTAAGCTCAGAACCCTAAAGCCCATACTACTAGCTAACATTCAAACCAAAAATCATGGAAGAAGTACAAGGGAATAAGCACTTAAGGGTTGATTAAAAAGCTATGCAGTCTGCTATATGACTGTGTTATCAGTCTGTGCACAGGTTTTGTGCAAACTTGCACAATCCAAAGGAATTCAAACTAGGCTTTCAAACTATCATTATATGGACCACATGGAACTCAGAAATGAAAAGAAAAAGGTCAATAAGAGCTTGTGGCTTATTTGGACTTTTTGAGGGCTGAAATTCCCAAAGGCCTAAGAAAACTAGTTTATCTATCTAAATGGCTAATTGAGACTCAGAAATAGCTAATAGGGACTAAATTAAGCTGGATCAAAACTAAGTTTAATGCAAATGTACAGTAGAAGCTAGGTTGACCTGTTTTGACTTTTTATGCCAAACAGCCCTTTCAAGGGTCTGTCTTGGTCTTTGAACTAGCACAGGCTAATTTTGATTATAGATTCTAAATTTTACTGATTAACTAGCTTAATTTAACTCTAATAAGTAACTTCCAAAAGGAAAATAAGCAGTAGAATAAGCTATGCCTTATTTGGCTATTTTTGGCTTTTTTTAGTGTTTTTTAAGTAAAATGAAACAAAGGCTATTAAAAATTGATAATAAAGATTAAATATACTTAAGAACTATTAATAAGCAGAAAATGACAATAATAAGCTAGAATTAAGATATAGCACAGTAAAGATAGAAAATAAAGCAAAACTAGAAAATGGCTTACAACTGAATTGGAATATGAAACCAAGAAAAGTGATCAGAGACAAGCCTAGCTTGTCATAACCAAGCTATCAACCCAATCAAACCTTCTAGAACAGCTTATTCCACTCAACTGCTTATTATGGCTTATAGTTGACTTTTTTGACTTTTTCTACTTTTCTTGAAATTAAACAGAACTGAGCAATAATAAACTAACAATAAGCTGTCACTAGCTTGTGTTAGCTTATTAAACAGGAAATAAGGGCTTTTAAACTTTAAACAACAACTGATTCGAATTTCTAAATTAACATAAACTTGAACTTGTATTAAAACTGAAATGGTACAAGATTTTTGAAACTGAGATTGAAACTGAAATGAAAATTACAAGAACATGAGATGGATTACAACTAAAAGCTTATGCTAATTTTTTATTTAAAAACAAGTTACACTACGAATGGTCTAAAACTGTGACAGTTATTTCTTGGTGACTTCTCTTCTTTATATAGCAATCCCAAAAGTATCTCTGAGTCATCCTGATCAAATCCCACTGTTGGGAATTCTGCTAAGGAAGAATTCTGCTGATGGTTACTGCTGACGGATTCTGCTGAAGGCTTATGGATTCTGCTGAAGTATAGTTTCTGCCGAAGTATTATTTAGAGTATTTAGTTTCTGCGGATATAGATATTCCGTATACTTATTATAGTTTGTTATTCTTGAGGATATGCATGAGTTTTATTAGGAATGTATTGTGCATATCTTATTTAGTTTTTAGAATATACGTTTCTTGTGAAACGGTTTAGGGTTCCTTGTCTATAAAAGGAACGCGTCTTTATGTATTAGGGACGAGTTTAGAAAAACAATTTTTAGTATTAATAAAAGATCCATAGAGGATCAAAGTGTTCTTAGTTATTTGTGTTCTTGCTTGTGTTTATTTCCGCTTTAAAATACAAGTGTTAGAGACTTTCTATTAGAGTGTTTGTGATTACATAAACATTACTAACGATCCAAGAGTGCTCAAAGATCTATCAAGGTCTTAAGGTTCAACAAGTGGTATCAGAGCCTCGGAAGAGTCTCTGTGATACTAAGAACATCTTTTCTTTTACACCCTCTCAATCAAAACAACCAAAGCAATGCCTGGATCAGATGATGGATCAGAAGTTAACAACAACAACAACAACAACCAAAACACCACATCTATGCAACAACTCACTCTCACCAACAGCAATGCAAAGTTTCCTTACCTTAAGAAGGAAGAATATGAATTATGGGCGATGAAGATGCAGAACTGGATCACCAATATTGATTGGAATCTTTGGGAAATTATCCGTAAAGGAAACAGTTTGAAGAAGCACGTCAAAGATGCTGATGGTGTTGTTACTATTCTTCCTCCTAAATCTGCTAAAGAGGTTCTTGCAGTACAAAGAGAAAATAAGGTGAGAACCATTCTTCTTCAGGCTATTCCAGATGATCACATGGGAGACTTTCACTACATGGAAGAAGCAAAAGATATCTGGATGGTAATCAAGGCTAGGTTTGGTGGGAACGATGAGTCAAGAAGGATGAGGAAGTCAATGTTGAAACAGCAGTTTCAAGAGTTCCAAATAACTGAAGAGGAAGGTATTCACAAGGGGTATGACAGGTTCCATAAGATTTTGAGCCAGATGAATCAGCTGAAGGCCAGACCAGATAATGAGGACTGCAATGCAAAGTTCCTGCGATCGTTACCTCCATCATGGCTACAAGTGAGCATCGCACTCAAAACAAAAGGTGGTCTCGATATGCTTTCTTTTGATGATCTCTACAACAAGCTTAAAACTCTTGAGCCTGATGTTAGAAGCCCCATTCGTTCATCAAACCCTACTTATTCAGCTTTTGTGAGCACCACCTCCAACAAGATGACTCAGGCTTCAAGTTCAAGCTCCTGAGTAACATCTTCCTACTCTCAACCACAGTCCAGTGGTGTAATGGAGGATGTACTCCATTCTTTTGTTGCTGATTATGAACATCAGCAGCATCTTGCTTTTGAGGATTTTGATCAGGTGGATCCTCTTGATTTGGAAGAGATGAACTTAAAATGGCAGGTGGCCATGCTTACTTTAAATGTCAAGAGGTTTGAAAAGAAGTCTGGAAGAAAGTTTGGGTTTCAGGGACGAGATCCAGCTAGGTTTGATAGAAGGAAGATCAAGTGCTTTTCATGTGGTCAGTTGGGTCACTTCTCTAGAGAGTGCAAGGATAGGAAGACTGGTGATGAAGTTCGGTATTCAAGCTATCAGAAGAATCAAGTGAATGCTGAAAATCCCAAAGCCTTGGTCACTCTGGATGAACATATCAACTGGAAGGTGCATGATCCTGAGAATGATGATAATGATGGTTCTGATGTGAATGGATTGCTGGCTAGCTGTACTTCAGAGGATAAGCATAGTCAGGCTGCCTTTATGGGCATATCTCAGGTACATAATTGTGTGTTTGGTTGTAGTGAAAGGTATAATGAACTTAAAAAGGACTATGATGAATTGAAACCCAAATATAATGAATGTTATGTAGAGGTTAAGGCTTATAAACATGCTTTAAAAACTCTAGAAAGACAAAAAGTTTGGTTTCAGAAGAATCAGGTTGCTTATGATGAGAAGATAGGGGTGTTAGAAAGAGATTTACATTGTGCTAAAATTGATTTAAAACGTACTGAGAAAGAAAAGGCTAATATAGAGTCAGAAAACCTAGTGCTAAAAGAGAAACTAGAGAAGGAAATAGCTAGACATAAAACTTGGTTAATGTCAGGTGATCAGTTAGCTAACTGTCTCTATAATAGTCAACCTGCAAACACTAGTATAGGTTTAGGTTTTAAGAAGTATGTTGGTTTAGAGGCTAGGGATGATGCACGTAAATCTACACCAGCAGGCTTAGAACATTATGCTAAAGAAGGCAAATTACATGCTGTGCCTGGACCTATTAGGGGAGAACACATGCCTACTACCAACACCTCTGACTTTGATGGATCACACCATTTGTATGGCAAAAAGTCAAGTGACTTGCCAGACCCTAACTCTAATTCTGCTGACTTTGTCTCTTGTTCTGACAGTGACAAGTCCTCTGACCAAGGGTCTACCACCTATACCAGTTGTGATTCAAGTGAAAAGTCAGACCCTACAAAGACCTCTCCCAAGCCTACACCCAAGACACCCTACAAGTCTGTTAGAATTGCTGCTGAGGATGTGAAGTCCAAGACAGTTTCTTCTGAAGACTTGTCTTTTAATTCTTTGCAAAATAATGTTTTTAATTGTGTCAAAAACAATCCTGTTTATGCTAGTGATATGAATAATTCTACATGTAATGGAACATCTTTTTCCTTTAATAAATCTTCTAAAAAGAAGAAATGTTTTGTGTGTGGAAGTAAATCTCATTTAATTAAGGATTGTAATTTTCATGAGCAAAGAATGGGTGTTGGTCAGACTAAACCTAGACCAATGTGGAAAAATGTTCAGGATATACCACCATATGTTCCACAGGCAACTCATAGGGCTAGACATTCTGCTGATAGACATTCTGCTGATAGACATTCTCAATCTGCTTGGAGAAGATATGTTGCTAGACCATTTGTGCAACCCACTAGTTCTTATTTTCAGAATGGTTATTGGCCTGGCTTTATTGACCCAATGTATATGGGTATGGGATATTGGGATACTGCTGTTAAGCCCTCAGCAGATTGTTTTTGGACTCACAAGGGACCTAATCTTCATAAAAGGTCCAAGAACAATGGTGGATCTTATCAATCTACATGGCCTAATTCTTATGATCCACAAGGTAGGCTCAAGTCAGTAATGACTTGAGTCTCCAAAGTGTACTAACATTTGTGTAATTTTGTTGTATATGTAGGATCATCCTTTGAAAAGTAAAGATGTGGGCATAGTAGATAGTGGTTGTTCCAGGAGTATGTCAGGAAACAGGGACATGATGCATGATTTTTTACCCATTCAAGGAGGAGGCAATGTGACCTTTGGTGGAGGAGATGGCAAAATCACTAGGTATGGAACCATCAGAACACCTAACTTGGACTTTGAGAATGTGTTCTATGTGAAGGAACTGCAACACTTCAACCTGTTCTCAGTATCACAAATATGTGATACCAAGAACAAGGTCTTCTTCTCAGAGGATGAATGTCTTGTACTCTCTAAAGACTTCAAGCTTCCAGAAGATACCATAATTTTGCTGAGAGTTCCCAGAAGCTACAACTTATACACATTCAACTTGAATGAAGTCCAACCTGAAGGTGATCTGACATGCTTGGTGGCTAAAGCATCCCTGAATGAGTCTACTAAGTGGCATAGAAGGATGGCTCATGTTAATTTCAAGACCATTAACAAACTCTCTAAGCTTGGTCTAGTTCATGGGCTTCCCTCCAAAGTCTTCACCAATGAACACAATTGTGTTGCCTGCAACAAAGGGAAGCAACACAGAGCTTCATATAAAGCCATTACAGCTGTGAGCACTATCTCAGAACCTCTTCAGTTGCTGCATATGGATCTCTTTGGTCCAACTCAAATCAGAAGTATTGATCACAAGTACTTCTGCCTGGTAATCACTGATGACTATAGCAGGTTTTGTTGGGTATTCTTTTTGAAAACTAAAGATGAAACATCTCCAATTTTAAAAGAATTCATTACCCTTGTTGAAAACCAGCTAAACAAAAAGGTTAAAGGTATTAGGTGTGATAATGGGACAGAGTTCAAAAATGCTGTGTTAATAGAACTTTGTCAGTCTAAGGGGATAAAAAGGGACTATAGCATTCCAAGAACCCCACAGCAAAATGGGGTTGCAGAAAGAAAGAATAAGACCTTAATAGAGGCAGCAAGATCCATGCTTGCAGACTCTAAATTACCCACTATGTTCTGGACTGAAGCAGTAAGCACTGCTTGTTATGTTTTGAACAGGGTATCCATCACTAGACCTCATATCAAGACACCTTATGAACTTCTCACTGGGAAAGTTCCTGATATTCATTACCTTAAACCTTTTGGTTGTCAGGTGACCATTTTGAACACTAGTGACCCCCTAGGAAAATTTGATGAGAAGGCAGATGAGGGGTATATAGTGGGGTATTCAGCTCATAGTAAGGCTTATAGGGTATATAATTTAAGTACTAAAAAGATAGAGGAGACCCTTAACCTGAGATACCTAGAAAACAAGCCTCATGTTCAAGGACAAGGTCATCCTTGGTATTTTGACCTGGATTACCTAACTGATTACTTGGGCTATACTAGATATGTTGCTGAACAATCTGCAGGTACACAAGAGTCTCCCACTAACAATGCAGGTACCCTGGAAGTTGACTCAGAAAGTGAGTCTGAGCATGATGAACATACTATAGTTGTACCTTCTTTTCCTCCTAACCATTTTGAAGGAGATACTTCTGATGAGATTGAAGATGTGTCACACTATGCAGAGGACCTTGCTAGACTCAAGAAGCAAGAGTATGCAGCCAATCAAGAAGCTGAAAGACTTGGTGTGGAGTCAGCACAACCCTTCAGTGGAAACCAGGATTCTGCTGATCCTCCAAATGTTTATGCTGATTTTGCCAAATCTACTGATGGTTCTCCTGAAGGTTCTCCCATGTCTACTAGTGTGTCCACAGACTTTGAGGAACCTTATACACGCTTTCCAAGTCCTTCTGATCTTGGAAATCACTCACCCAAAGCTGGTATCTTCAACTCAGCCTCCTATGACAGTGATATTGGACCAAATGTGACCAATCTTGACACCACAATTGAAGTCAACCCCAATGCTACCAAAAGGATCAACATTGCTCATCCTCAATCCAACATTCTTGGTGATCCTCAAGCACCTGTTAGAACTAGAAGTGCTGTGTAAAGTTCTAAGTATGGTCAAGTGGCTTTTCTTTCTTATGTCTCAAATCAGCAAAGGGACAATCACACAGACTTTAAGCATTGTCTGTTTGCTTGTTTTCTTTCTCAAGTGGAACCAACCAGTGTTAGTCAAGCTCTTGAAGACTCCAGCTGGCTTGAAGCAATGCAAGAAGAGATGCTACAATTCAAGAATCAGAAGGTTTGGATATTGGTACCACTACCTGAAGGGAAGATTGCCATTGGTACCAAGTGGATTTTGAAAAATAAAAGAGATGCCAGGGGTATTGTAGTTAAAAACAAAGCAAGATTGGTGGCACAAGGATTCAGGCAGGAGGAAGGCATTGATTATACTGAAGTATTTGCTCCTGTAGCTAGGGTTGAGGCCATCAGAATCTTCTTGGCCTATGCATCTTATATGGGTTTTATGGTCTATCAGATGGATGTCAAAGGTGCTTTTCTATATGGAGAAATTGATGAGGAGGTTTATGTATCTCAACCCAAAGGTTTTGAAGACCCAGACAATCCAAAGCATGTTTACAGGGTTGTCAAAGCTCTCTATGGCCTACATCAGGCACCAAGAGCTTGGTATGCTAGGCTTTCAGCATTTCTGCTGAAGCATGGATACAGAAGAGGTGCTATAGACAAAACACTCTTCATTAAGAAGAATTCCAGGGACATCATACTTGTACAAGTTTATGTGGATGACATTATCTTTGGCTCCACTAAAGAAGCATGGTGCAGGGAGTTTGAGGAATTAATGAAGGGAGAGTTTCAGATGAGTGCTATGGGGGAGCTCACTTTCTTTTTGGGTTTACAAGTTCAGCAGAAACAAGATGGTATCTTTATAAGTCAGGATAAATATGTGAAAGATATCTTGAAGAAGTTTGATATGGACAATGTCAGAACTGCCACTACACCTTATGAAGCTCCAAAACCAAAGAACAATCTTGAACCAGATCCTGCAGTGAATGTTCACCTATATAGATCCATGATTGGTTCTTGGATGTATTTGACAGCTTCAAGGCCTGACATTACATTTGTTGTGAGTGCTTGTTCTAGACATCAGGTCACTCAACTTACTTCCCATTTGAATGCAGTCAAAAAGATCTTCAAGTACCTCAAAGGCCAACCTAACTTAGGTCTTTGGTGCCCAAAAGAGTCTCCTTTTAAGTTGGAAGCATATAGTGATAGTGATTATGCTGGTGCAAATCTGGATAGGAGATCCACAACTGGAGGTTGCCAATTTCTTGGAAGAAGATTGATTTCTTGGCAATGCAAGAAACAAACCATTGTTGCTACCTCATCTACTGAAGCAGAGTATGTTGCTGCTGCTAATTGTTGTGGACAGGTTCTTTGGATTCAAAATCAATTGTTGGATTATGGGTTTAATTTTATGAACACCACAATCTTTATTGATAATCAAAGTACCATATGCATAGTTAAAAATCCGGTTTTTCATAATAGAACTAAGCATATTGAAATAAGGCACCATTTTATAAGAGATGCATATGAAAAACATTTGATAAAAGTGGTTAAGATTCACACAGATGATAATGTGGCAGATTTATTGACTAAGGCCTTTGATGGACCTAGATTTCAACACTTAGTTGTCCATATTGGGATGGTTAACCCTTAAATGCAAAGTTTGAGGGGAGGCATATGCCTCAGGGGAGGATTGTTGTTGTAAAATTTTGTAAATTTTGTAATATTTTGTAGATTATTGATTATGTTTGCTAACACACTAATCAACTAATGTATTTTTTAGTTTGTATGGTTTGGTTTGTTTGCTGTTATGTGTCTGTTTTGCAGACTGCCTTGATATTGTTGATCCTTAGTTGAGGTTAATCAAGATTACTTAAATGGGACATGGTCATTGTTTCTACTGAATGGAAGTGCTGAAGAACAATACAAGTGCAAATCATTGCAAAATAAAGGGCAAGTTGTTCATTCATTCAAAGAAGTTACATTTCACAAACAACTTCAATTTCAACAAGACCAATCCTATACAAGATAACCTACACAGACTCTAGTTACTATCATCTATTGCTGCACCAGGAAGACTAACAGACATGATTGAAAGATCTAAAATATCACTCATGAAGATGCTGAAGAACCTAGTTTTATATCTTTGGTCCTTGGCAACATCTCATCATCACCTACTCCATTTTACCCTTCCCTTTCCAGTCACCTCTGCACCCTTGCCCTTTCCTGTGTCTCTATGGTATGAAACACCAGTCCTTGGAGCAGGAATACCAATAACCACCTCCCTTGTCACTGGGAGTGGTGGATTTCTGGTGTGTGGCCTAGGTTGGGGTTGTGAAGGTTGGGGATTCTCTTCCCTGGTTGGTGCTGCTTCCTTCTCCTCTTCCTCTCTCACCAATCTATTGAAGATTGGCTCAAGACGCTCTGTGAAGTCATCAGAGCCCCTAGGTGAATCATTTGGATCCACCACACTATCATCTTCCGAAGAAGGGAGAAAAGGGGACTTCAAAGTACGAGGCTCATCTTGGTAGGGATATCGAAATAAAGGACGACTATCCTCAGATGATGATGATGATGGAGTTTTGGGTGGATTCTTGGGTCTGCTTGATGAGCCCACATCATGCCTTCTCTTGCGGGCTTGTTCTTTGGTAATACCATACCTTCTATGGGAAGGCTGTGTGGATGATTGAGGAATGTTATCTCCTGAGTCTGCTGATGACTCAGAAGTAAGATCGACTACTTCGGGTTGGTTGTTCATAGTGTTGATGAGTGATCTTGGTTGAATGAAGGTTTGATGGTAAATTAGGGTTAAGTGATTTGTGCGGATTGTGATTTGGGGTTATTTTATAGGCGAAGTCAAGTGTTAATGGTAATTAATGCGAGTTGGGTGGCAAAGTAAAACTCAAGATCTTTACTGAAGATATTATTACTCTTGAGTTGTTTCTGCTGATTGATTTCTCACTTCAGCAGATTGACCATCATTTCTGCTGAAAGGTTGATTTTGAATGGTGAAAGTTACTTTACACGTCAGATATGGTCAATAATTAGTTCCGATAAATTTTGACCATAATTGGGTAACTTCTATTTATAACCTACTCATATAATCTTCGCCCAAAACAATTTATTCCCTCTTCAAGCAATCTAAACCTATTCTCCATTCACTTGATTCATCCGTATCTCTCATAATTTCTTCAATGGAGGCCCTACAATTTAAGAAGGATCACAATAAAGTTGCTTTTCTAGGAAAAGCGAAGGGACATGAAATGTATGACCCTATGGTTGATTTCTTGAAGCGTTCCAAGATTCATTTTGCTTTGACTCATTATCCGGATGTAGTACACGAATCTTTGGTGAAGCAATTTTGGGCATCTGCTGAGAAACGTTCTGATACAGAGATTGTTGCAAAGATTGATGGAGCAGAGTATGTTGTGACTGAAGCTTTGATTAGGGAAAGATTGCAGTTGGATGATGAAGATGGTGTCTATCACACCAACACTGAAGAGATTCTTGCTGGGCTGAGAGCTGCTGGTTATCAAAGTTTGGATACTATTATGTGGCTGAAGAATAAGTTTTGTCCCAAGTGGAGATTTTTGGTGCACACTTTGCTTCAGTGCATCAGCAACAAGTCTGGAGGATGGGATCAATTCTCTACCCAATTGGGTTGTGGTATAGTCTGTCTGTCACAGGGTTTAACTTATAATTTTTCTAAGTTTATTTTTGATAACATGGTAGAAAATATTCAAAAGAAAAAGCATAAGTTTCTAATGTACCCTAGGTTTCTTCAGATAATTTTAGACATAAATACCCAAGATAGAGGTCATTATCCCATAGGAGCTCTTAGTGCTAAGTTGTTTGCTTCCATGAAAACTCATTATGTTGGGGAGCATCACCCTCTGCTACCAGCTATGTTGCCACATGGTAATGATGATGCTAATGAGGGTAATGCTGCTGATGCTCCACCATCTCCCAATGCTGCTGATGATGGTACTCCATTAATTCCAAGTGTTCCTGCTGATGGAAATCCATTAGTGGAAAGGGATGAGGGTCCATCCATAACTGCTGAAGCACCCATTATTTCTACTGACCAACCTACACCTTCACCTGTACATGTTTCACCCAGTCCTATACCAACACAAACTCATGAAGCTCCTGAAGAGCTTGTTCCTGAGGTTGAGGAGACAATTCAGTCTCATGATACTCATGTGCCTACACCTCTTGAAGATGAGACTATAAGACTGTCCACACCTAGCCCTTTTAGAGACCCAATAGATGAAAGCACTCCTACTTTTGAGAATATACATATTTCTTCTGAAAGGCCCAATGAAGCTCCCTTTACCACTGAGACATCTGCTGGTGGAGCTGAGGACCCTATTACTCTCACTTCTCTATATAATTTGCTCAACATGAATGATCATGAAATTGAGAAGTTGAAGAAGGAGCTTGCAGATACTAAATCCTCACTTGGTGATGAGATTGTAGTATTGAAAAGAAGGGTTCAGGAATTAGAAGATCAACTTGGGCAGAAAAAGAAAAGGAAGTTTGTGTTTGCCTCTGATGAAGAGCAGGAGGATAGTTATCTAGATTATCTTGATTTATTGGCTGAAGCTGCTCAGCAGACTTATACTTCTTCACCTAAAGCTGCTGAATCCTCACAACAAAAGGATCAGATCAAGTTCTACAGAAAGAGAAGAAGACAGTATTTGAGCAAGGAATCTACAATGCCCAGTTTGAATGTTGCTCAAGAACATGTTGATGGTGATCATGTGGCTTCTGCTGATGTTACATCTTCTAAAGTTTCTGCTGAAGTGTTTGTTGCTGGGAGATCCTTTGCCTTGGATACTACTGCTGAAGTTTCTACTTCACATGTTGAATCTTCAACTCAACATGTTTCTGCTGATGCTTCTATTGGAGTTTCTTCTGAAGATATTGACAGAGTTCCTAGTGTTGATACTTCTGGGATTGAGCAAAGAATGATGGTTGATGAAGATCTTGGTACAGATCTTGTGAGTGAAAAAGAAAGGAAGGAGCAAGCTAGACTGGTTAAAGAGTATGAAGATATGATGAAGAGTCAAGCTCTAGCACAAAAGATGACAGCTCAATTTACTTCAGATTTGCCTCCTGAAAGGCAAAGAGAGCTAGATGAGCAATCAGTTCATTTTACTAATGCACAATGGGATTCTTATACTCAACAAGCTGCTTCCAATCCTACTTTGGCCCAAAGCATTTTAGGAGCTGCTTTTGATAGTAGTAACTTTGCTGCACAAATGGTAGCTCTTGGTCAACAGAGGAAGAAAGCTGCAGCAGAAAGGAGGAAGGCCATTGCTGCACAAAAGGCTAAAGTTAAGAGAGCTAAACCTCAGACTGAGGCACAAACCAAGAATTATATGAGGAATGTGGTTTATCATCAATATACTTCTGTATATAACTCTGCTTTGTCCAAGAAGCAAGTATGGGCCTTATCTGATTCTGATTTGCATCAAACATATAATCAAATTATGAAGGCTATTCACTCATCTCAACCTTCATTGAAGAGGCCTAGTGCTAGTATAGATGCTTCTGAAGCTAAAAGAACCAAAACAGCTGAACTTGGTACTTCTTCTTCTGGTGATAAAGACCAAGTACTTTCTCAAGCTGTTTCTGCTGAGGCAACTGCTGAAGGCAATCAATCTGCTGCCACCTCTTCTAAGGATGCTAACATTCCTTCTTCTGCATCTGCTGAACAAGAGGAATTTCTTATCTCCAACTACAATGCAGAGTTGGTGAGGAAAGCTGAATTAGAAGCTGCTGAGGCTAGGAAGGTCAGAGAAGATACTGAGAAGTTGCTTGCAGAAGGTGGTTCTATTCCATCTTCTTCAATTCCTCCTGAAGATGCTTCTGGTGCATCTGAAGATGTTAGTACTCTGGGGATCTATATACCTGGGAGAAGAAAGAAAAGGATGGCACACAGCAGACAAATTGCTATCAGAAGATCTGTGAGGTTAGCTAGAGAGCAGATTTCTAGAGCACATAAGTCTAAACAGGGGAGTTCTTCTAAGCATATAGATCTCAATGCTGCTGATTCAACCTTTATTAATGTGGGTTCTTCTGAGACTTTTCCTGAAGGTTCTTACAATGTGTTGGTCAAATGGACATTGACAAATGGGCAGATAAACACCATTTATAGGCAAGATCAATCTTATATGGAGTTTACTTTCTTGCAAGAAATTATTCACTTGGTGGATAGGCAAGACTTGCATACTCTCTATAGAATGGTCACAGAGTACTATGCTTCTCATACTCCACAGGGGGCTGGTTTGTACTTACTAGGAGATCTGCAAGTTCTGTTTGATTCTCACTCTCCTAATGGAAAAGGCTACTCACTTTGGGAGAATTCTCACACATGGGAGGTTGATACTTGGAGATTTTACCCTATGCCTAATGTGCATGTTGTTGAAACCAAGTCTGGCATTAGGGTGTGTATGTTTTCGGATCAGCATTATCCTTGGTCTATTAATCTGCTGAAACATATGCTTAGAAGCAAATTGGAAGTTCCTCCTGATCCAGTGGCTAATGATGAGACTCATGCTGCACAATTGGTTGGATTAATCAAGTCCAAGCTTATGCAACACACAGCTTCTTCTTGATTCTGGTATTTTGTATTCATTTTGTATCTTAGTTTTCTTTATTCCATTTATTTCTTATTTCATTCTTATTTGTTAGTTAAAAAAAAAAAAAAAAAAAAAAAAAAAAACCTTGTATATTTGTACTAACTTTTCTGCAGATTTGTTGTATCACTCTGTTGATGGTTCTCAACTCACCAGATGTGACTTGTGTCCATCAAAGAGTTGGCTAGTCCAAAGGGTACAGCTTTGGTAAAGACACATCAAATCTGTTGATAGCTGTAATAGCTTGCTCAAAGCTATAGGGTACTTCAACTCACCGATGGTTTATTCCTAAGAGTTGAAATGGTTCTCAATTCACCATGGATGTAACCCTTTCTGGGATCCAAAGAATTGGCTAGTCCACAAAAGTATGGTTTGTGGTAAAGACATTTGGTATCCATATTTGGTATTCAATTCACCAAGGTTCAGTTGAAACCAAAGGATTGGCTAGTCCTGAGCAAACAGCTACAGGTAAAGACATCTCAAATCCGTTTATAGTTGCTGATTTGCTAATAAATCAGATGGTTATTAGTGTACCATAGTTTTCGAACTTAAACATTTGGCTACTCCAGTAGTGATGGCTATTGGTAAAGAGACATCAAATCCATTATTTTCAATGATTCACCTCTCACAGGAGTTAACACACCTGGATGTGATGAGAATAGTATGAAACTAATATGTTTTGATGTACAAATTGTCATTTGTTGCTGCAAAGACCTGAAGTTTCTAGTTATTGCCAATCATAGGGATGTGGTTCATTTGATTCTTTGCTGATGTTGTTCGAAGTCAATCCTCTTATTCTGAAGTGGTAAAGATCTATCAAGAATCTTGAACTTAACCATGTCAAATTCAAGATTAGGGGAGGATTGTTGGGAATTCTGCTAAGGAAGAATTCTGCTGATGGTTACTGCTGACGGATTCTGCTGAAGGCTTATGGATTCTGCTGAAGTATAGTTTCTGCCGAAGTATTATTTAGAGTATTTAGTTTCTGCGGATATAGATATTCCGTATACTTATTATAGTTTGTTATTCTTGAGGATATGCATGAGTTTTATTAGGAATGTATTGTGCATATCTTATTTAGTTTTTAGAATATACGTTTCTTGTGAAACGGTTTAGGGTTCCTTGTCTATAAAAGGAACGCGTCTTTATGTATTAGGGACGAGTTTAGAAAAACAATTTTTAGTATTAATAAAAGATCCATAGAGGATCAAAGTGTTCTTAGTTATTTGTGTTCTTGCTTGTGTTTATTTCCGCTTTAAAATACAAGTGTTAGAGACTTTCTATTAGAGTGTTTGTGATTACATAAACATTACTAACGATCCAAGAGTGCTCAAAGATCTATCAAGGTCTTAAGGTTCAACACCCACCACTTGGAATGGATTAAGTCCATCTCAGTCGTCCATTGGGATTTTTGGCGGGAAAAGATATAGTGGGTAAAACCTGTGAGGGGGAGAAGTGCATTAAATGCACTTGGCTTGTTAGGTGGAGTGTAGAGGAGGGGGAAGGTGATGGTGGATGTGTCAGGGGTGGTTTGGCAGAGAAATGTTGTGGGTAAGGGTGGTATTGGCGGGCAAGTGGGGAAGAAGAGAAGTTTGACTTGGGTCAAACTTCTGGTATTAGCTAAGCAAAGGAAAAGTGGGCCGGGTTTGGTATTTATTGGGATTGGGCTGGGAAATGAAATGGGCTTGGTGGGTTGGGTTAAGGATTAAAGGGTTGGGTTTAGGGTGTTTGTTTGGTCCGGTTGTAGTGTTTTAAAGTTTAAAGGATTAAACTTTAGGGACCATTTGTGTAAATTCCTGAAAATCCAAGGACCAATCTTGTAATTTCTGAAAATCAACTTCAAGGGCTATTTGTGACATTTCAACATTCTTGGAAGTAGACTTTGACAATTTGAGCATAATCTCGGGCCAAACTTGTAAATTCTGTCCCCATCCTCGGCTTTTCACGATTTTCCAATCTTGTGCTCGGTTTTGTCTGTTTTTGCCCTGTTTTCGATCCTTTTGTACCTGAAACACATAAAAACACAAACCAAGGATATTTGCAGTATAATATGGTCTATTCTGGTGTTTTTGGTCATTTTTGTGTCTTTTGTGGGTATAAAATGATGAGTATTTACACACTCATCACCGGTTCTAACGGTTATATCGCAATTTCAAGACAATAGGCATTTTAAGAGCCGTTGGATCATTTTTTGTGCAGTATATCCTCCATTTTGCACCATTTAGCCCTCCTAACATCCTTATAAATACCAATGTTGATTTTGGTTAAGTCATAACGCTCAAATACTCTCAAATCACTCAAAAACCGCTCACAAACGCTCACAAAAACGCTCACGATGCCTAGAAACCAAGCTTCTCAAAACACTTCATCAAATATTGTTGGGATTTGAAGATCTGCTGCTATGAAGGTGATTCTGCTGCTCATGGTTCTTATAGAAAATACACCAAGTATAACTCTGCTGCTAGACTTAGTAACTCTGCTGCTAGTGTATTTACTCTGCTGCTGATGATATCTGTTGTATGGTTAAGTATGATTCTGCTGCTAGCCCACGAAGACTCTGCTGCTAGAGTGATCATGCTGCTGCTTAACCGATATGTATAGTTTGTTTATGGTAAAGATACGAATAGATATTATTCTTGTATAGGAAGTTTTGTAACCGACTAGGACTCCTTAAGTCTATAAAAGGAGGATCTAGGGTTAGGGTTAGAGTACGATTGTTAGCATACGTATTGTCTTGTAATCACTTCAAGGTTATCTTGTAACCCTGTTGCTATCGAGCAACCGTATTAATATATTGAAGTGTTGTTTGAGAATTCACGTGTGTTTATTAATTCTTCTTAAAATTAATTACTAGTTTCTGCATAGTAATTAATAGATCACTCAAAGAACAGTTTCTATACCAATTGCTTTAGGTTTATATCTAAAGTAATTAACACGATCGTTAAGCTCAACTGGGATCAACAAATACCGCTGATGTTGGTTCTACAAATGAACCGACGATTGTTGGGGTTGTACCAACAACCCGAAGCCAAGATGTTTGGTGTCATTTCGACATGGTTAAGTTCACGGATGGTTCAACAAAGGCTCGTTGTAAAGCTTGTAACACTATGATGAAATCCGATGGGAACACGTCGTTGAGGAAGAACATGAAAGAACATTGTAAAGCAACAAAAGGCGTTCCGGGATCGGAACAAAACTACTATGGGACGAGATGGGAGTATTTTTGTATATGACGAGATGTCGCTTCGTCAAGATTTAGCACACTTTGTGATTCAAGAGGGTTTGTCGTTCAACCACTTCGACAACCCTCGGTTAACGAGGGTGATTCAAAAGCGCCTTCAACCTCGATATAATCATGTAAGTCGTCAAACTCTTAAACGTGATCGTATTAAATCTTGGATAAAGATTAAAAAGGAACTAAACTTGGTTTTGATGATTTAAAAATTAGTGTAAACTTAACAACCGATGTTTGGTCGGCGGGTCATGGTTTGCCCGGTTCGAACATTTGTGTTACCGCACATTGGGTTGATCCCGATACTTGGCAAATGATGAAACGTACTATTGGTTTTGAAAACTTTGAATATCTGCACACGGGTGCAAATTTAAGTATGATGTTGCGACATGTTACGAAAACGTTTAAAATAGCAAAAAATTGTTTTTTCAATATCATTTGATAACACTTCTAATAATACAAATGCGGTTGGAAGGCTAATACTAAAATACCGACCACCTCTTGATGGCATTTTTTTATCATAGTTGATGTGTTGCACACATCATTAACTTAGTTGTGCAAAGCGGACTAGCGACTGAGCAAATGTATAATTTAAGATAAGCTTTTAGAAAAATGTTACAAGATATTTTTCAATTGGGAAGCAAAACATCTGTGGAGTATATAAAATTGTGTCATGATTCGAATTCCATTTTTTCATCTCCTAATTGGGACGTTCCTACAAGATGGAATTCGACTTATAACATGTTTGTTTGTGGTTTACGCCAAAAATTAACGTTACAACATTTTCATGATGAAATTTGCTCTAGGCCTCGGGATATGGTACCATTTTCGGTTGAAAATTGGGATATTATTAAAAAATAACCGAATTACTCAAAGTTTTTAAAACCGCAACAGCTTTGTTATCAGGTGTTTATTATCCCACGAGTCATTTGGTCCTCAACCAACTTTTTATGATGTGTAGAAAATTAGGATCATACGAATTTGATGGTCCACTTTTTGCGACTATGACTGTACCGATGAAAGAAAAACTTAGAAAATATTTTCAAGAAATTCCACCAGTAATTACTTGTGCCGCCGCATTGAGCCCATGTTAGAACATGTTAGGAATTAAATGTTCAAGACTTGATTTTGTATTAGTACTGCTGAAGATATAACACTAACAATACTAATGGAGTTAGTACTGCTAGTGTAAGTTGAAGACTGTTGAAGATATAACTAACAGTACTAACTGCTGAGTTAGTACTGCTAGTATTGTAGATGGTACTCTTGGACTGCTTGAGGACTAAAGATTAGTACTGCTTATGTTTACATGTAAAAGGATAAGTATAGAAAAGATTGTATGTATATCTTATATAGTTAGTATTATACGGAATAATTCTATCTTGTAAAGGACTCCTTGTGCTATAAAAGGAGGTCCTAGGTTAGATGTTTTATACACATCAATTTTTATTAAGCTTCAAGGTTTTGTAACCCTAGTGATAGTTAAGATCACTCGTATTATATCTAATAATATTGAAGCGTTTGGAGTTATACATTGTTCATGCAAAACTGTTCATCATTGTTACATTAACAAATTTTCTAAGTATCAATTGGTAGATTCCGCATACTAGTTGGTATAAACTCAAAGTATCATCAACACAATTCTAAGTGTGTTTAGATCCTCTCAAGTGGTATCAGAGCCAGTTATTTGATACTTTGATTTAGAATATCCTTTTCTGAAGAACTCTTTATTCCTTTTAAGGACGATGGACATAGAGAATACACAGACCAACACTGCTGCAAAGTTGCCTATGCTAAAGCATAATGATTTCGAGATGTGGAGGCTTAGGATCGAACAATACTTCCAAGTGCAGGATTACGCACTTTGGGAAATCATTGAAGATGGGAACTCCTTCAAACCATCAACAACTGAAACAACAGTTGATGGTCATACAAAGACAAATGTGAATACTTCTCCAGTTACTGCAGAAGAAAAGTTGCAGAAGAAGAATGATGTTAAAGCTAGGAGCTTGTTGCTGATGACCATCCTCAATGATCAACCCCTAACATTCAGCAAATACAAGGATGCCAAATCCTTGTTTGAAGCAATCACTACTAGGTTTGGTGGCAATGAAGCCACCAAGAAGACCCAAAAGACCTTGCTGAAGCAAAGTTTTGAGAACTTCAGTGCTTCTAGCAATGAGTCTCTTGATCACATGTTTAACAGGTTGCAGAAGATAGTCAGCTAATTGGCTGTACTAGGAGTTGAGATCCCTCAAGAAGACCTGAATTCCAAATTCTTAAGGAGTTTTCCTGCTGAATGGTACACTTATGTGGTTGTCTGGAAGAACAAGCCAGAAATCGACACTATGAGCCTCAATGATCTGTACAACAATTTTAAAATTGTTGAACAAGAAGTGAAGAAATCTGGAAGTTCAAGTTCATGCTCTGGGAACATGGCATTTGTATCATCTCCCAGCAACACTAGTCCAGAAGAGGTGAAAGTGGCTTCAGGAGTTAGTACTGCTAACCCTAGTGTTAATACTGCTAGTTCATCAACTAGTACTGCTGGCATTAGTGATACTACATTCTATGCATTCCTGACCAGCCAAGCTAATGGGTCTATGCTATCACACGAAGATCTTGAACAGATTGATAAAGACGATCTGGAAGAGATGGACCTAAAGTGGCAGGTTGCACTTCTTAGCATGAGGGCCAAGAAATTCTTTCAGAGAACTGGGAAAAAGATCACAATCAGTGGTAATGATACTGTTGGTTTTGATAAATCCAAGGTAGAGTGCTTCAACTGTCACAAGTTGGGGCATTTTGCTAGAGAGTGTAGAAGACCTAGGCAGCAGGATAGTAAAAGAAAGGGGTTTGGGAACAAGCAGAAGGTAGTGGAAGAGGCAGAGCCATCTTCAACGGCTATGGTTGCCATTGATGGTCTGGGATATGACTGGAGCTTCATGGCTGATGAGGATGAATCACCTACTGAGATGGAACTTATGGCTTTTTCTGACTCAGAGGTACACTCAGTGAAAACTTGTTCTAAATCTTGTTCTGCTCTAAAAGAATATGAAGTACTTAAAAGCACTATGATGAGCATAGAATAGAGTTAAACCAAACAAACTATAATTTATCTAATCATAAAAGAGGTTTAGCAGTCTTAGAAGAACAAATTTTGTTTTACAAGAAAAATGAGTCTTTCTTTACAGAAGATATAGCTGTACTTAAAAGAGATTTGACTCATAAAAATGCTGAGATTAGTATGCTTAGAGCTGAGTTAGAAAAGATAAAGAAAGCCAAAGATAATATACAATTAAGTGTAGACACTCTGGAGTATGCATCTAAGGGAGTTTATAAGATCATAGAGTGTCAACTGATTAATAAGGCTAAGTCAGGGTTAGGATACAACACATGTCCTCCTCCACATAGAGGAGTGCCTTCACCCCTAGGAATTGACTTAGAACACACAGGTTTAGCTGAATTTCAAGAGCCAAAATTAGAATATGGATCTAAGGCTAAAGAAAATGTTAATGTTAATAAACCTGTAGAAGCTAATGAGCCTTTTGAGAGTGCTAGTGACACCTCTCTTGTTGAGGACAAGGTGTCAGAAGATAGGAACTCAGATGCTCCCATTATTAAAGATTGGGAATCTGATGATGAGGATCAGGTTGTGTCTAAACCTGATGTAGAAAAGCAAGAAGGAACTGCTGTTCCTAAGGTGGTTAAAATTGAAACTGTTAAACCTAGAAAAGAATTAAAACAAGCTAGGCTAACAGTTAGATATGCTGAGTTGTATAGGTTCACAAACAAGCCTAGGGGAAACCAGATGAACTGGAACAATCTCAAGTTCCAACTACTAGGCACTGACTTTGTCATGTACAACAAGGCTTGCTTTTCTTGTGGTAGCTTTGACCATCTACAGGCTTTTTGCAATAACCATCAAGGAAAAAGGATAGTTATAGGGAATAAAAGGGTGCTTAGGAATACAAATGAAAGGGTGAACTTAAACAGTTTTTAAAGAAAATCTCACCCTAATGTTAACTGTGTGACTCCCAGAGCAATTTTAATGAAGTCTGGCCTTAAACCAGTTAGTACTGCTAGACCAGCAGTTAGTACTGCCAGACCAATTAAGATTGTTTACCCCAAACAAACAGTTTCAAGTGCAAAACCATCTTCAAGTTTTTCTAAAAATGCACAACAAATTGTTCACATGCCTTTTTACAAGAAACAGTGTTTCACAACAAATTTTGGAACTTAAAAGTTAAAACTGCTAGGCCAGTAGTTAGTACTGCTAGGGCAAAAGGGGTAAATAATGTTAATGCCTCAGCATGTTGGGTATGGAGACCTATCAAACCCAATGGTGCATCAATCACATTAAAGAAATATGATTACATTGATGCACGAGGCAGATCCAAGTCAGTAATGGCTTGGGTCCCCAAAGGAAACTAATTTCCTTTATTTTATGTGCAGGGACATCCACAAGATGATGAAGAAGATCAAGGATATGCAGATAGTGGATGCTCTAGGCACATGACTGGGAACATGTCCTACCTCTCAGACTTTACACCAATGGATGGAGGATATGTTACCTTTGGGGGAGGAATTGGTGGCAGGATTACTGGTAAAGGTACTTTAAAAATCGGTAAACTTGACTTGGAAGATGTGTATTTTGTGCAGGAACTCAAATATAACCTTTTTAGTGTCTCACAAATGTGTGACAAAAAGAACAAGGTTTTTTTTACAGACATTGAATGTCTTGTTCTTTCTCCAGATTTTAAGTTACCTGATGAAAGTCAGGTACTACTTAAAGTTCCAAGAAAGGGCAATATGTACAGTGTTGACATGAAGAAAATTGTTCCTAAAGAGGCTCTCACTTGTTTTGTAGCAAAAGCCACATTGGATGAGTCAATGCTTTGGCATAGGAGACTTTTTCATGTTAACTTTAAAACCATAAATAAGATTGTTAATGATGGTTTGGTAAGAGGCTTGCCTCAAAAACGTTTTAAAAATGACCAAACTTGTGTTGCCTGTCTTAAAGGCAAACAACACAAAGCTTCTTGTAAGCCCAAGACCCATAACTCTATTACTCAACCGTTATTTATGCTTCATATGGACTTGTTTGGTCCTACATCTGTGAGTAGTATACAACATAAGAAATACTGTCTTGTAGTAACTGATGATTATAGTAGATTCACATGGGTTTTCTTTCGAGGATCTAAGGATGAGACAACTAGCATTCTTAAGACTTTTATAACTGAAATAGAAAACCTAGTTGATAACAAAGTGAAAATCATCAGGTGTGACAATGGGACAGAGTTTAAGAATAGAGTTATGGATGAATTTTATAGAGAAAAAGGTATTAAGAGAGAGTTTAGTGTAGCTAGAACTCCTCAGCAGAATGGGGTTGCTGAAAGGAGGAATAAAACACTAATAGAGGCTGCTAGGACCATGTTAGCTGATTCTAAGCTGCCCATCACTTTTTGGGCTGAAGCAGTTAATACTGCTTGTTATGTGCAAAACAGGGTTTTAGTGGTCAAACCTCACAACAAGACACCATATGAACTATTTAGAGGTAGAACACCTAATTTAGGTTTTCTACGACCATTTGGATGTCTTGTCACTATTCATAATACCTTAGACTATTTGGGAAAATTTGATGGAAAATCAGATGAGGGTTTCTTGGTTGGGTACTCATTAAACATCAATGCCTTTAGGGTATACAACATAAGAACCAGAAAAGTAGAGGAAAACCTGCATGTTCAGTTTTTAGAGAATAAGTCTAATGTTGCAGGTGAAGGTCCAAAATGGCTATTTGATCTTGATACTCTACTACAATCTATGAACTATGTACCAGTTATTGCATGAACATTTTCTAATAATTTTGCAGGTTCAGAAGATAGTGTTGAAACAGGTGAACCAAGCTTGGAAAAAGATAATGATCAAGATCACATATTGATGCCAATATGAAAGTGTTGATTCATCATCAAAGGATGAGATTAAGAGCTCCCCAAGCTCTGAACCTTCTACTGATTCAAACAAGAAGGGCTCAAAAGATGGAACCAATGAAGGTGGTGTTGAAGAACAAGAGAATTCTGAAAACAGTACAAATGGGGTTTGTACTGCTGAGCCTAATGTTAGTACTGTTGGGCAAAATGTTCATACTGCTAGCCCACCAGTTACTACTGCTGATGATTTCTCATAAGATTAAGTGGATATCAATAACATGTCACTCACTTATCAAGTTCCTTCAACTCCACACACAAGAATTCACAAGGATCACTCCTTGGAGAATGTGATTGGAGATATACAGTCTGGTGTTAAGACAAGAAGGCAGTCCATGAATTCAGATCAACAAGGATTTCTCAGTGCAGTTTATGAAGAAAAGAAGCATGAAGATGCCAACACATGTCTGTTTTTCTATTTCCTCTCACAAGAAGAACCCAAGAACATACTTAAGGCCTTACAGGATTCAAGATGGGTGGAAGCTATGCAAGAGGAGCTTCTACAGTTCAAAATTCAAAAGGTTTGGGTGCTGGCTGATTTGCCTAAGGGTATGAGGGTTATTGGTACTAAATGGATTTTCAGAAACAAGAAAGATGAAAGGGGGATAGTGATCAGAATAAGGCAAGACTTGTAGCCCAGGGTTATACACAAGAGGAAGGAATTGATTATGAAGAGGTTTTTGCACCTGTAGCTAGGATTGAAGCCATAAGATTATTCTTAGCTTATGCTTCTTTCATGGGATTTATGGTTTACCAGATGGATGTCAAAAGTGTCTTTCTTTATGGTACTATTGAAGAAGAAGTGTATGTTTCTCAACCTACTGGCTTTGAAGATCTTGAACATCCAGACAAGGTATACAAGGTGGTAAAAGCTCTTTATGGCTTGCATCAAGCTCCTAGAGCCTGGTATGGAACTTTGGCTACTTATCTATTAGAGAATGGGTTTCATAGAGGCAAGATTGATCAGACCTTGTTTATCAAGAAGAACAAGGGAGATATCTTGTTGGTACAGGTATATGTGGATGACATCATTTTTGGATCTACAAAGAATGAGATGTGTCTTGAATTTGAGAAACTTATGCATGATAAGTTTCAAATGAGTTCCATGGGTGAACTCACCTTCTTTTTGGGGCTGCAAGTGAAGCAAACAGCTGAAGGCATATTTATCAGTCAAGATAAATATGTAACTAAGATATTGAGGAAGTTTTAGTTTACTGATGCAAAAGTAGTAAGTACACCTGTTGATCTAGAGAAACCTTTGCTCAAAGATGCAGATGGAGAAAGTGTTGATGTACACACCTACAGGTCCATGATTTGGTCCTTGATGTATCTCAATTCATCAAGACCTGATATTATGTTTGCTGTGTGTGCATGTGCAAGGTTTCAAGTCAATCCTAAGGCTTCACATTTAGTTGATGTGAAGAGGATCTTTAGGTACCTCAAGGGCCAACCTAAATTGGGTCTATGGTATCCTAGGGAATCTCCTTTTGATCTGGTGGCATACTCAGACAGTGACTATGTTGGTGCTAGTTTGGATAGGAAATCAACAACAGGTGGTTGTCAGTTTCTAGGTTGCAGGCTGATATCATGGCAATGCAAGAAGCAGACTATTGTGGCCACTTCTACAACTGAAGCTGAGTATGTGGATGCTGCTAGTTGTTGTGGTCAAGTTCTATGGATTCATAATCAGATGCTTGACTATGGGTACAATTTTATGAATACCATGATTTACATTGACAATAGCAGTACAATTTGTATTATTAAAAATCTAGTTCAACACTCTAAAACAAAACACATATAGATTAGGCATCATTTTATAAGAGACTTCAATGAGAAAAAGCTAGTTCAGGTTGTTAAAATTCATACTGATAACAATTTTGCAGATCTTCTCACTAAAGCTTTTGATGTTGGAAGGTTTTAATACTTGGTAGCAAGTATTGGAATGCTTAATCCTTAAAGTTTTTAATCTTTGTGTTTTTGTACATGAAAATGGATTTGTACTGCTAGTAATGTCAATTAGTACTGCTATGTATAATTTGTACAGCTAGTGCAAATTAAGACTGTTGTGTTTGAACTGTTAGTCATTGTTTATACTGCTATGAAGCAAATGCTTTGCATTTTGTTTTCTTGGTTTTGTACTAACATTTGCAGGTTATGGAGTTTGCAATGTGTGAGGAGCAAGTGGTGATATGGTTGCTGACATGATTGATTGATGATGGACAGAATTTGGGGATCCCTTGACAAAGGTTTTATACCTGAGTTGAGAGATTCTTTAAAATTTCTCTCTTGAAATCTAATTATGATATTTTTGCATATGAATTAATGGCATAGTTAGTCAGATAGTAAATGATCTAACTCACTCTTTACCATTTTATACTTTTCTAAGTATAATGTGTTAGTCCACGGACATCTAGTAAAGAGAACAGCGAGCAAAAGTGAATCTAACACATTTGTGTTAGAGGCAACACCTGCCACGAGCTGGAAACCCTGTCAAGAAAGCTCTTTGAATGAGTTTATCTGATCACAGGCAGTTATTTATAACTGAAATTATTGGTTCTCACACAACCAAAGGTTGAATTAAACCGAAATTTGATTAAGTGTCTTCTTTTACACTTAATCCCTTCAAAATGTTGGTATGCAGTATTGTTTTAATTAAAAAATTGAGTTTATACTGCTGAGTCAAAGTTTTTCCAAAACTTAGTACTGCTAGGCTAAACTTTGTACTGTTGGATAGCCGTTTGTACTGTTGAGTAATAACCGCTTTTTGAATATAGCCGTTGAGAAGCCGTTGAGATTTTTCTGGTCAATTACTTTACTTAAGGGTTTCCTAAATTGAATATTTTTACTTTTTATATACTTTATTACCTTTCTTCAATCTAAAGTTATCTTTTATTGAAGTCGGTCCAATAGAAACCCTAAGCATTCTTATATAATATCTCAATTCGCTTTACTCAACCTACTTTCATCCATTTAACCTTTGTCGACAAACATAACATGGTGGCATTTTTGGAGAAAACAGAGGAGGGTGCCCACTTTCATCAGATAGTAGACTTTTTGAATGCTACTCATATAAGGTATGCTTTATCTTTAAACCCTACTATCTATGTCTCCCAAATCAAGCAGTTTTGGCAGACTGTTACTGTCAAAACTATTGAGACTGGAGACAAAGAGCTTAATGCAACAGTTGATGGCAAAACCATCACTCTTACTGAATCATCTGTTAGGAGGCATCTCCAACTAGCAGATGACAATGGTATTAGTGACTTGCCAAATACTAAAAATTTTCAAACTTTATCCAGAATGGGGTATAACACCAGATCTCAATCTTTAACTTTTCCAAAAGGTTGTTTTGCCCCACAATGGAGGTTTTTCATTCATACCATACTTCATTGTATGAGTCCTAAGAAAACTTCATGGGAACAGTTCAGTAGCAATATTGCAACTGCTCTCATTTGCTTATCAACTAATAGGACTTATAATTTTTCAAAACTTATTTTTGAAGGTATGGTAAAGAATGTGGATAGCAAATCAAAATTTTTAATGTATCCACGTTTTATTCAAACAATTTTGAATATGAGGAAAAGTCAGCTTCTACCTCACCAAACTGTTTATCTAACCCCAACACTTACCCAAAAACTTTTTAGTAACATGAGGATGGCCTCAAAGGAGTATAGTGGGGTAGAAGTGCCTCTTTTTGATACAATGTTACAGGTACAGGGTGAAGGGTCAACAACCTCAGTTGACTCCCAACACACACCCACAAGTTCATTAGACACAGCCTCACAACCAATTTCATCACCCCCTAGGACTTTAACCAGATCTAGTGTTCCTCAGCACAGAGTTCCTACCACTACCCAAGGAGCAGATGAGGCTGACTATGTCAGTATAGGAAGGGCTGCCCCTACTGTCTCAGGCTTAGAAGCTGGGCAGGAAAGGGGTAACATCATTAAGACCCAACCTATGGCAACACCTATTGTACCAAGTTCTTTTGAACCCAGTACAAGTGGTGGAATCCCAAGCCAACTGGAACAAATGGGTGGCTCAGATGCTCACCTTTTGGTGGAGTCTGAGTCTATGCCCTATGATGCACCTCTCCCTAAAGGTAACACATCAGGAAGTGTTGAGGGCAGTATTAAACTAAATGAATTGATGGACTTGTGTACAAGATTGACAGATAAAGTTACTGGCTTGAAGGATGAGCTCAAGACCACCAAGAAAATCTTTGGAAGAGTCTACACCAAACTAATCTTGAAGGTGAAGAAGTTGGAGCAGCAAGTAAAGACCCTCAAGAGAAAAATATCAACTCAGATGGTGAAATCCTCAAGCTCTTCTAGCTTAGATGATGATCATGATGATGACATGGGTGAGGAGTCTTCCAAACAGGGGAGGAAGATAGCTAAGTTAGATCAAGATCCCAATGTCTCATTGGTCCAATAAGGTTATGATGCTCAGGGGAGGTCAGATGAACCTATGGAAGAAGCTCATCAAGGTCATCAACAAGGTACTGCTAGTGAACACCAACGTACTGCTGGTGCAGAACAAGGTACTGCTGGAGCAATGGTTAGTACTGCTGGTGCAGTCTACATGAGAAGACAAAGAATTGACAAGGGAAAAGCTGTGATGATTGAAGGTGAGCCATCAAAGAAAATAAGAAAGAAATCTCAAGCCCAAATTGCTTATGATCAAGAACTTGCTTCAAGACTTCAAGCTGAAAAAGAAGCAAGAGTAGTTGAAGAGGAGAGAATTGCAAGGTTCATGGTTGAACAAAAGCTACTTGGTGAAAAAGAAGAAAGAATTGCTCAAGAACAGGCTGATAGGGAATTAGCAGCAAAGATGCAAGAAGAAGAGAGGTCACAATTTACAGCTGAAGAACAAGAGAGTGCAATCAGTGACCTATTGGAGCAGATAAAAAAGCATCAAAGTAAGAAGTCAGCAGCAAAGAAGAAACCTACAAAAGCTCAATAGATGAGGTACATGAAAGATTATCTGAAACATCAAGACTATTGGAAAGAAAAACAATTTAAAGGAAGGTCTTATGAAGAAATAGAGAAGCTGTACTTCAGTGCATATAGGAAAGTTCAAACTTAGTTTAGAGGATATGTAGAAACTGTTGAGACAAGCAGAGGTGATAAAAGAACAGGTGAGCAGTTAGAGTCAGAAGAGTCCAAGAAGCAAAAGACTAAAGAAGAAAAAGAAGGTGAAGTGGTTGAGGAAGAAGAAGCAGAAGTATTAACTGATGAACAACTTCAACATATGATGGTAGTAGTTCCAGAAAAATTGAATGTAGATCATATTCAAGCAAAAAATCCCATCATTGATTGAGAAGTTTACTCAGATAGGGTTATCAAAGGCTGGAAGATTATCAGGGTAGGAGGACAATCAGAGGTCTACAAGCATTTTGAAGATATGATGAATACTTTTGATAGAGAAGAATTGGACAAGTTATAGAGTCTGGTTCAAGAAAGGTTCAGGTCTACAGATCCCATAGAAGAAAAAGACAAAGAGTTATGGGTGGAATTGAAGAGGTTGTATGAACCTGATTCACAAGATCCCTTATGGAAGTTTTCAAGCCCATGACCTTGCTACTACTTGGAGATTATTTTATACTTGTGGTGTTCATCAGGTGTCAACAGAAGATGGAGTGGATGTCTACATGTTGATTGAGAAGGACTATTCATTGAGAGAAGGAATTTTATTTGTCATGTTAGCTGCTAAGCTAAGAGTTGATGAAGACTCAGAAATGGCAAGAGAGTTAGTGAGAAAAATATACCAGCAAGCAGAAGAAATGAAGGCTACAAGACTAAGACTAAGACTAACAAGATAGTGTTTGGAAGAATCCTCACAAGGTAATCATTTAATTCAGAAACTTGATGATTTAGGGTAAATCACAAGTTTAGGGAGGATTGTTAGGAATTAAATGTTCAAGACTTGGTTTTGTATTAGTACTGCTGAAGATATAACACTAACAATACTAATGAAGTTAGTACCGCTAGTGTAAGTTGAAGACTGTTGAAGATATAACTAACAGTACTAACTGCTGAGTTAGTACTGCTAGTATTGTAGATGGTACTGCTGGACTGCTTGAGGACTGAAGATTGGTACTGCTTATGATGACATGTAGAAGGATAAGTATAGAAAAGATTGTATGTATATCTTATATAGTTAGAATTATACGGATATTTTGCATATTTAGAATATCAATAATTATTTTGTAAAGGACTCCTTGTGCTTTAAAAGGAGGTCCTAGGTTAGATGTTTTATACACATCAGTTTTTGTTAAGCTTCAAGGTTTTGTAACCCTAGTGATAGTTACAAGAGATTGAGGTGGAAGAGGGTTATGTAATCAATCTTTTCGAAGAAGAAGTCGCTTTCGATGAAGCTACAAGCGCCGCTAGGACTACCACCGATACCGAAGTTGAAGATCAAGACGAAACCGATGATGAATAAATAGTTAAAATGTTCTAAATTTGTGATTCAAGTACTTTACGTGTGATGTTTATGAGTTTATTGAATAAAAGTTGAAGTTTATTAAGTTTATTGTGTAAAAAACGCGAACAAAAAAAACCCCCGGAATCGTGCATTAAAAATAGCCACTGTTAACAATATACCGCCGGTTTTTTTGGAACCAGTTCGACCGGTTTTTCCCAAGAACCGGTTCTACAGGTCCCGGTTTCTTGTACCCTAAATCCTATAAAAACCGAACAGGTTTAAATCGAAACCGGTTTATTAACTTTGACTAGGAATCGAAATCGGTTTGGAACCGGAACCGGTTTTTGAAAAAACCGGCATATGGCCACCTCTACTTGAAATATAGGATGGCTCAAGGATAAATCAAGGGCTTTAAGCTAGACACAATGGGTCAATCGACTAGTTGGTCGCCTCTCCACCGACAGGGTCATCAGTACCGTGAGGTAAAGGTCATACAAGGTCGGCGAGTGGTTTTTTTGAGAATAAGGTCGAGAACTCGACCGAAGTCTTGTGCTTGTTTGTGTGTGTGTTTTAATTAATTAAATCATATTTTGTATGATATATTTTTAGTAATGTAATTCGCCTTACTGTGCCTAAAAGGTTGGCTGTAGGTCGCAGAGAGAGAAGGCTAAGGTGACAGGAAAAATGAGGGTCGCTGAAGGTCACTGTTGTACCTAGCCTTAGGTTCTCAATTTTCTAAGGCTTCCAATTTCTCATAACCTTGAATGTATATAATGTCATTCTCATGTTTTGTTGGGTTTCATCCTAAGAGTTATGAATATGTGAAAGACGTAAGGCCCCAATTCTCTGATAAATATTACATAATCGAAATTTAGGGAATCTTTTAAGTATACTTTTTAAGTCTACAATGCGTAAAAGTTTAATCCCGATATATTAAGTATATAAAAGGTCTACTTATGCATTAAAAACACAAAGATTAAATTAATAAGCCTATTTAAAACGTAGTTAGAATATTGTTATCAATAACCATTTAATCGTTTACATAAATAAATCGACATTTAGTGATTCACAACGATACTTTCAATTTCTGGCTTTCTTCCTCGTGTATCATTCTTCAATAAAAAAATTGCTTTAAAGACTTATAGTTTCCAAAACTAAATAATTTAAGATTGAAAATGCCATAAGAAAGGTTAAGTAGATTGACTCATTTGTGTATTGAATACGAAATATTATACCATTGACTTTAAAAACTTAATCATATAGCATCGCATATCAAAAGAGCTAGAAAAATAAAATTTATATCAATGATTTTTGGGAAAATAACTTTGATTAAAAAAAAAAAAAAGCTTTGCTTTAGGCTTTCGTAAAAGTTGAGTTGCTACAGAACAATACTCTACATACTATTCGTCAAAACTCATTATGCTTTCTTTACTTAAAAAACCCCATTACTCTTAATAAAATGTTAGACCAGTTTTTATTTTGCTTAACTAAATACCCCATTTTTATATGAAAAGACATTGATGACCGTTGTTTTCTTTACCAACCATCACCACCGTCTCCGGCCACTGATACCACCATCTTTCAGCCACCATTGCACCTAACTTTTTGAAACACCCGATTTTATGCACAACACCACATATGTCTGTTTATTATAACGTATGTAACTATGTACATTGTATACACTGTTTGGTTACAAAAATATTTGAAACTAGATAATGGTAACTTGCTGATTTTACCACTCAACAACCCTGTTTAAAGTCTGTATACAGGTTTATTCTTAATGGGCACTTAAAAGGAATTTAGGTAATTACCTGCTAGCCCTTTTTTGTGAATGATTGCTTATTCATTAAAATTCTAAACCTTTTTCTTTGCATTTTCCACAAACATGTATTTTTACATCCAAAATACAATGCTTTTAAGAATCAGCTATAGTAATGAGTTTGTAAGGCATTTGTTATGCTGATATCAATAAAGTTAAATTCGAATATTATCTTGATTTTAATATATAACTTGTCCTTGTCCCATTGCGCTATCAAACATACGTGTTGTTGTTCCAAAAACTGGGTATCTTAGTCAGAAATAATGGTGCTTTGGCCGGATTTATAAGATGTAGAAGATGAAGTTGAAAGACATGACCAAATTACCCCTAAAGGTAGCATATAATGATATTTTTTGAAGTAGAGAAGCATAATGAGTTCTGAGGAATAATACGTAGAGTATTTTTGGCTTTTTACACTTTATTTTACATTAGCGTCACATCATATAGTTTTATGTCATTTTTTCATCATCTTTATCTTGTAGTAGTCGTTATATTATTTATCATTTACATATAACTCACTTAGACACAAACATATTTTTATAACACACTCACACACAAGGAAAATAAGTATATAATTTGATTTTCTACATCGTTAAACCCTCTTCATTTTGTTGCTTCATGCATTCGTGCAGCAATAGTTCAAGCGTAGATGTTGAAGCATTTTCCACCAGGTTGGTCTTGATGGCTCTCACATGTCGTTCATCCTTGTACCGAGCTTTGAAGTATGCTACAAACATGAAAGAACCCGTTAGAAGGGGTCCCGAGGCCGAAGCCCAGGGAACCACCCTCCGAAGGTCAAGTCGGTACCTCATATGTAGAGGATTTAGCGTAAATGTGTTGTGGTGTATTGTGTGTCGTGAAAAGAGATGTGTAATATATACAGAGAGAGAAATAGGTAGGTACCAAAATTTGTTGGTTTGCAATAAGTGAGGTTGGGGTATTTATAATACCCCACGCTCGATACATGTTATGTCTCAGGAAGGAACACGCCGAGCTACACCTAGTCTAGATGTAGGGTGTTAGGTCGCGTGAGGACACAATCCCGTAATATCCGGGTTAGGCGGTGCAGTCCGGTTCTTGCAATAGACTGCTGGGTAAAAGGGGTGTACATGTATAAAAGAGTGTGTACCTTTAAGATCCTTCGACACATTCCCTTCAAAAAAGAGTAGCATTTGTCTTCCGGCAATGCCCTTTGGACTTATGGAGACTCTTCGGTCTGGCACATGTCGTCCGGACACATGCGCCAATAGTAGACATGGTGCCAACTAAGCAAACAACAATCGTATGCCCTAATACAATCACCTGGATTCAAAATTAAGTGCCCAAGTCAAACTCGAGATTTTTTCTATCACATAGCTTAAAACTCAAATGAGAAATTATTTACGAATCGGGGTTTATTGCTTAACTAATAGTTTTGAATATGACTCAGATCGATAGTTCTCGATCGATCACAAAACCATTATAATAATAATCAAGGTCGGTGTAATTCAACACAATACTTTCTTTCTCGGTCTTAGTCAAGTATTATCAAAATATTATGCAGCATACATGATGCGTGCGAATATCGTTGTAGAATAGATTATATCTATCAAGTTTTAAATTTATATTTAGCCGACTTATCCTATAACACACACTAACGAGCAGTGTACCCGATCAATGTAGCTAGTTGGTAAGTAGAGTGTCGAACACTAAGAGTGGAACGTTAACGCCTAGATATCTATCAGTATTTTAATCCTAAGTTAGTTTTAATATCCTAATCTAACGCAAGGAGGGGTTTTCAGCCTGAGAGACTGGCACGATTGTGTAGATTAAGTAAAATAATAAACTAAAACAAATAACAAAACAAAACAAGGGAACGAATGGCACACACGTACACAGATAGAAGCAAGATACAGATAAGAGGCCTGACCGATAGTAGGAAAACTTGTCACATGTTTAATTGCTTAGCTTTATAAGATGAGTGCTAAAATCTATTCTCTCTCAGTGGAGTCTTAGTTACAGGTGTGTAAACACTTAATGATTACTAGGTTTATGTATTATTTATCCCTTTTACAGGCTTACATTAACTATGCAGATGATGTTAATGAAGTAATTGCGCGAGCCTACGTTGACAAGGCGCGATAAATCCTAATATGTAATCAAATCACATGCTTAAAGAAACCAAATAAACATCAAATACTCTTTATAACAGCTGGAAACTATTAAGTCCGATCAAATAGTGAAAAAGACACTAACTCAACCATTAACAGATTGCTAATACAATTAAACGAGTTTTCCTATGAATTAAAATACTAGCAGAACCTTCTTACTGCTCTGAATTCGTCCTTAGGGTTGTGTCTTGTGCTGCCAAATCGTCTGCTTTTCTCCCTTGTGATGTATATATTTTTTGGCTGTCGTATGGGGTATTTATACTTTCTGTCTGCAGGGTCGATACGGCGCATCTAGGTAACTTCGCGTGGGGTCCAAGATTATAATATTCAGGAATATTCGTACACCGCCATAAGATACGGCGTACCTTCAGTCTTCATGCGGCGCATGTTCTTCAGTATCTTGGATTATCTTGGTGAAGTCTTGAGATTGATACGCCGCATATATGGAATGCAATACGGCGTATCTGGAGTAAATCAAGTCAGATCTTCTCGTTGACCAAGGTTTCATATACGGCGTATGGGATAAGTCCATACGGCGCATGCTTCAAAGTCAGGCAATGGTCTTCAGATTCGTCTAAGTCTTTATGTACGACATATCTGTCTAGAATGATACGGCGTATCTTCCTTCAGTTCAGTAGATGATGAAGCGAAAAGTGTACCGCTTTTAGGGGGTCATTTAAGCCCTAAATCGTATTTATTTGATCAAATATTGCCCTAAATCGTTCCTTTTGTCATTTTAGGTACTTTGGAGAAGAAATCTGGAAAAGGAAGCATTTTGGACGTTTTTGGAGCATAAAAGTGAAGAAAACGACAAAGTCTCCAAAGCTGCTGGAAAAGTACATGTGACGGCGTCAAGCTCTATTGTGACGCCGTCAGACCTTGATAAGCCAGAGAAATTTTGGAAGATTAAAGGGGGACGGCGTCAAGAAGGTCGTCAAGCCTTGATAAGCCAGAGCGGATTTTGGAGGATTAAAGAGGGACGGCGTCAGGAAGACCATCCGGGAACCCTAGCCACGGCGAGGTGACGGCGTCAAGATCTATAACGTGACGCCGTCAGCCACTAAGTTCTATATATAGTTTTGCAATTTTTTGTCATTAGTGTGCAACTTTGTGAGGAGAAACCCTAAGACGAATTTCTGCCATTTTTAAGGGTTTTTATACCCTTGGATCTCCCATGTTTAATTGAAGATAAGTAATCACTTAATCAATCAATATGTCTATGTGTTGTTTGATTATATCTTGTTCTTGTCTTTTAATTAACATGCTAGGCTAGATTTATCTTGTGTTTGCTTAGATCTAATGAAACCTAACTATTGATTATTAGTTGTTAGTGTGTTATTAACTGTATTGGATGATTGTTTATCGATGTTAGGCTTAAGAAAACTGGCTAACCTCTTATACGGTAATTTGCTTGAACGTCTTAAGAAACATGAACCAATGCGTACTAGGTTTATATGGTTGTATTTAATGCATGAGCGAATTCTAGTGATCCCATGTTAGGAGCTTCTTAGCCGGCTCGACATAGGAGTGAAGTAGGAGCTTGTAGAGTTGGGGAAGTACGTACGCCACCCCACGATTGGTATTAAGGAATACACCCGTCATCCACGCAATTAATACACATTAATCAACCGGTAAAAGATAGTTAGGGAGTAAGGAAATCTAAGTAAACACATTTCTCTCCATATAAGTTTCACAACCTTTTCATTTTTAGTTATTTTATTTTATTTGCATTTGTAGTTATTTGGGTTAGTTGACTAGCAACTAATTCCGCCCACTCTTTCAAACCCGAGATTTTACTAGCTTTACATAAAATATAAAAATACAAAAAGAATCTTCCCTCACCCTTAGACCTATTAGAGTAGTTTTTTCAATCCTAACGACACTATTCCCCTAGAGAACGATCAATCCCCCGGTACTTGCCACTTCACTATACTACATCGGTCAGGTACACTGCCTGGTGGGGATTGCAAGCCTCTTGAGATCCCTCGAGAGGTAAAACCTGTTGTAAGGTCGCAAAACCAAGCATCAAGTTTTTGGCGCCGCTGCCGGGGAATAGTTATTGTTTAGGTTGAATTTTTATTTTATTAGGTCTACTCACTAGATTCCTTTCTAGTGAGATTTTTATTTTATTTTTCTAGGTTTTCTTGTAGTCTATCTTTTTCTTTGTGCCCTTTGTTTGTAAAACCATTTTCATTTGTCACTATGATGGATGAAATTCCATTTAGATCATTGACAATAGAGGAACAATTATATTTCACCAATAGATTTGTTTCCTATCATTCCTATGAATTTTTGTGTGATCTTTGTGATTTCCAAAAGGAGTTAGGGGTAAGGTTAGATGGGTTTAATGAATTCTATGCATGTGAGATTTCTATTAGACGAGCATTATCTGGATCAATTCCTTTTAGTCAGGCCCTTTGGATGAATTTTGAGGAAAGCTTCCTAACCATGACCCATAAGTGGAACGAATTGGTGGATTCGTATGAGCAAAGAGACCTAGTTTCTAAGAACATGGACTTAGAATCAAACCAAGATTCTGAGATGGTTAGTTGCATGAGTGGGATAGATTTCACCAAAACATACGACACACATGAGGGTAGAGTTGAGCCACCTAGCTGCATGTCATGGTTAGGCCCTACCATAATACAAGATGAACACATTGGTGATCTTAATGTGATGGAGGATATAGTAGAGAACCCAAGCCCACCAAGTACCCCACAAGTCCCACCATTGTCTGAGGCATACACACCGCCCTTGACTTACCCGGAAGATGTAGAAGAGACTATAGGAACCCCAATAGAGGTAGAACCCTTGGACCAAACACAACTAGAGGATGTAGGTTTGAATACTTGTAGTCATAACCTTTCTTTTAGTTCTATGGAAGTTCCTAGTTTTGATGAGCCGGAGCCTCAACCAAAACCGTTACCTAATCTTCCATCCTTGGATGAAAATTTAGGAATTGAATTAGGTCCCGATCCACCCATCAAAACATATAGTCCGGGTAGTCTTAAGTTTAAGGTAGTAGACATTAAGCCTTGTAGTGAGGAAGACAATATAGGAGTGAAAAATGACCTTACATGTCTACATCACCCATTCATGATTGATCACAAGAAACATTATGGGTTTAAACCGGGTCTATTGGGTCAAGATGGATTCCCAATTAGGAGTCTCTCGAAGTTGTTAGAAAATGATCCCTTTTTAGGAGAACACTTCAACTCACCCATTGACCAAAGTGAACTAGGTAAGGTTATGATGAAAGGTGCACACCCCTTTGAGCATATAATTCATCCACCAATCTTTCCTCACGTGGCATACTTCCACCGAGCTGGTGTGTATCGCTACTATCACCCGCACTTAACCCTAAGTGTAGGAAAAACCTCTCCTTTATCCGTTAAATAAGGGTAGAGTCAGGCTCGTGACTCGAACAAAAACAAGCTCTTCTTGGGAGGCAACCCAAGCTTTATTTGCTTTGTGTGTTTATTTATTTGTTTGTTTGATTTTATTTGCTTCCGTATGTGTGTTTAATTTTTATTATTATTGATTCATGTTCAAAACTAAATTGTGAAAATGCTTTATCTTGTTTTTAACTTTGTCTTAACTACATATAAAGGTATTTTGCAAAAGATAAGTGTAAGGGAAATCCAAATCGGTTTATTAGAACAAATGAACATGAATCGTAATAATATTAAATTAACATACATATTAGTAATTGTCTGAGTCAAATGCTTGTATCGAGTCATAGTGATGTTTTGCAGGATTTCCAGGAAGTAAGGTAAAGGTTTTTTCAGAAATTTTCCGGAAACTTAACATGAGAATTCTGTCAGATCATTTCTGACGGCGTCAGGCTTTACAACCTGACGGCGTCAGGTTTTAATTTTCTGAAAATTTTGAAAGTTTTGTTTTCATAAAAAGTTTTTATTAAATCTCTAACTTATAAACTCCAGGAATCTGCAAAATAATCATTCCACAAGCATTATATCCTTATATAGAATTTATCCCGCCGATGTTATGCAGGTTTTCGTGTTTGTTTTCTCAGGTTCAACAGGTTATTTTGGACAAGGAGATGTATGGGGAATCAAGCTTATGGCGATGCATTAGTCTTGGAGCTTCTACTTTCTCTTGGAAGAAGATCTAACCATGTCACCTCTTTATCCACCAAACGAATCAGGGGAGTATTTGATTTCATTCTTTTACCTTATTTACTTTTACATCTTGTTATTTGAACATTGGGGACAATGTTCATCTTAAGTGTAAGGGGGGGGGGGGGATAAAAGTACGATACTTTAGAGAATACAATTGCACTTGATTTTTGTTTGTTTAATGGTAGATGTGTAATAAAACTGAGAGAAATACCTGTTAAGGCAATTTTAGTGCCAAATTTAAATTTTTTTACAACATTTAGGAGTGAAACTTTGATCTTAATGAGCGTCTCACGGATAGGAGTTATATGACTAGCACAAAACCGTACCACTAAAAAATTTTCCACCCCCAAATATGTGAGGTTCGCCCCTAGAATTGGTAGGAAAAGCATTTATGCTATGATGTGTGTACCGGTAGCACTTAGATTCTAGAACTTGCGTTAGGACCATTCCGAGGCCACAAGTGAGACTACATTCGTGTAGTTAGATTTACTACATGATAAGAGGCATTAGGATTAACCCATTGTTTTACACCTGTGTTTTTGTTATAATTACATTGGCTACATTGGTCAAGTAATTCTCCCACACCCTTTGTGTTGTACTCATTTTTAGTACACGATACCCCTAGTACACCCCTCAGAGCCTATCTTTTCATTTCGATCTTTAAGCATTTTACTTAAAGGAAGAATTTGTTACACCCCACTTAAATGTACACCCAAATCGCCTTAGCCTACCTTGTATGCACTCATTTTTAGTGCATTATTGTGACAACATTTGTTTAAACCCCAAGTTAATTATCTAATTGATTACATGGTTGCTAAGTCGAGTCATATCCTTGTACATATTGTTTTGGGACGATTGGGACTCATGGGTAAAGTACTAGTGTAATGGAGTAATGGGGAAGAACAACATTATTACCCCCATATGTGCTAAATATTTTAAAAGTACTCCAAGTGTTTCGATTATCTTAATTCGAGTCATTAGAATAGTTATTTGTAAAGTTATGTAAAAGTTCAAGTGTAAGGGGAATGCAACGCCCCTATGATGTATTATTTTGGATGGTAGGGCAAGAGTGTATGAAAAAAAAAAAAGAGAAAAAGAAAAGTAGAAAAAACATACGGACTACCATCCCGTTTCATTTTATGTTTTTGTTATTTTGTTTTTAGCTTAAGTCGAGTCTAGTCTTGGCTTAGCAACGCCATATTGTACATGTAATTAATCAAGATCTTTAACTCGCCACCAGTAAAATATCCCTTATCCAACAAATCCGTGTTTATCATATCCCTACACCTAACGTTATAACCCATGTAAAAGCCCTCTTTGATAGTTTATCTTAGGTGCTTACGCCTAGTGGAGGAGGTTTTTGATCCTTTCCCAAGCCTATGGTAATCTATTTGCTATGACAGGTAGTGAGAGATATTATCCGTTTTCATTTATGAGAAATACTTTTATGACACCTGAGAGATGTGAGTATCTAAACACTACTTGTGAGGTGCTAGTTTGTAATCTCCGTGCTTATTATGATTAAAGTGGAACGACTATTTGTTGTAATTACTTTTATATTAGCGTTAAATGACCCCTAACTTGTATTTCGATTAGAATAAAAGCGCATTTGCTTGAGGACAAGCAAATCTCAAGTGTAAGGGTATTTGATGAAGCGAAAAGTGTACCGCTTTTAGGGGGTCATTTAAGCCCTAAATCGTATTTATTTGATCAAATATTGCCCTAAATCGTTCCTTTTGTCATTTTAGGTACTTTGGAAAAGAAATCTGGAAAAGGAAGCATTTTGGACGTTTTTGGAGCATAAAAGTGAAGAAAACGACAAAGTCTCCAAAGCTGCTGGAAAAGTACACGTGACGGCGTCAAGCTCTATTGTGACGCCGTCAGACCTTGATAAGCCAGAGAAATTTTGGAAGATTAAAGGGGGACGGCGTCAAGAAGGTCGTCAAGCCTTGATAAGCCAGAGTGGATTTTGGAGGACTAAAGAGGGACGGCGTCAGGAAGACCATCCGGGAACCCTAGCCACGGCGAGGTGACGGCGTCAAGATCTACAACGTGACGCCGTCAGCCACTAAATTCTATATATAGTTTTGCAATTTTTTGTCATTAGTGTGCAACTTTGTGAGGAGAAACCCTAAGACGAATTTCTGCCATTTTTAAGGGTTTTTATACCCTTGGATCTCCCATGTTTAATTGAAGATATGTAATCACTTAATCAATCAATATGTCTATGTGTTGTTTTTATTATATCTTGTTCTTGTCTTTTGATTAACATGCTAGGCTAGATTTATCTTGTGTTTGCTTAGATCTAATGAAACCTAACTATTGATTATTAGTTGTTAGTGTGTTATTAATTGTATTGGATGATTGTTTATCGATGTTAGGCTTAAGAAAACTGGCTAACCTCCTATACGGTAATTTTCTTGAACGTCTTAAGAAACATAAACCAATGCGTACTAGGTTTATATGGTTGTATTTAATGCATGAGCGAATTCTAGTGATCCCATGTTAGGAGCTTCTTAGCCGGCTCGACATAGGAGTGAAGTAGGAGCTTGTAGAGTTGGGGAAGTACGTACGCCACCCCACGATTGGTATTAAGGAATACACCCGTCATCCACGCAATTAATACACACTAATCAACCGGTAAAAGATAGTTAGGGAGTAAGGAAATCTAAGTAAACACATTTCTCTCCATATAAGTTTCACAACCTTTTCATTTTCAGTTATTTTATTTTATTTGCATTTGTAGTTATTTGGGTTAGTTGACTAGCAACTAATTCCGCCCACTCTTTCAAACCCGAGATTTTACTTGCTTTACATAAAATATAAAAATACAAAAAAAATCTTCCCTCACCCTTGGACCTATTAGAGTAGTTTTTTCAATCCTAACGATACTATTCCCCTAGAGAACGATCAATCCCCCGGTACTTGCCACTTCACTATACTACATTGGTCAGGTACACTGCCTGGTGGGGATTGCAAGCCTCTTGAGATCCCTCGAGAGGTAAAACCTGTTGTAAGGTCGCAAAACCACGCATCAGTAGACTTTTCCAACTTGATCCATTTTGCTCCAATTTACGTCCAAAATAGCTAACTTTCACCAAATGCTTATTTATAACTGAGAATTACAAAAGTAAGCGATTAAGTATCAATTCTCATATAAAATAATATAAAACAAGCGAATAACATAGGATAAATGATGCCAATAAAATGTACTTACTTGATATCATCAAATATCTCCCCACTTGAACTTTACTTGTCCTCAAGTAAACCTTAGATTTAAACTTATGAAAATGTATCCTAAATATAATCTAGGATTTATTTTTATAATTTAAAAGTACTCATTCGTTTTCATCATAATTGAACAACCAAACACCTAACGAAGTAGGAAAATGAAATCACTCAAATCACTTAACTAATCTATGTGGTAACATTTAAGTAATTCGCTCAATTGCTCGGTCGTTTAGAATATTCTATCTTAAGCTTGGCAAGGATACACATCTCTACCACTAAAGCTAAGGAGTGACAAGTCTAAAGCGGTAAATTGGGTTGTGATAAAGCTTAAGGTTTAAACCGGGCTTTGTTTAAACATCTCCTGCACAAGCTTAGTAGATCGCTGGCGCGAGCCCTTGATTCCTCAAACAACGGATGGTCACTAGTGTGTTTCCCGGTTCGCTGGCAAGTTATTTTCATAACGGATAGTCACCAAGTCACACTCCAGATCACTAGCGCGTCATTCGATTAGTCTAAAACTCGGATGGTCACTACCTTATTCATGCATTTGACATTCTCACTTGGCCATGACCGTATCTGGATGCTCGAAAGCTAACAAAACGAATACAGTAACTTGGTAAAGGGTAGGGATAAAAATTGGGAAATAATTGGTGTTAAATAAAATAAACAAAACAATTAGATTAAGTCCTAATAAATGTGGTTAAGCACTTCCCAACCATCCCATGAATAAGACACAAATCATTGACTAACTCACGCTTTTACACGAAAACTCACGCTTTAGTAGGTAGACATGAATTAAACTCAATAATATCTCGTTTTTAGAATAAACCTTAGTTGGCGTTCCCATAACGACCAACTCCCTTTCAATCCATAAATATAATACAACAAGCAGTATCGATATCTCTACTAGTACATAACTTTACATTGTTGGTTTATCAAACTTACCAACTTCTTTTTTTTTTCTTTCCTTATTTTTTTCTATATATATATATATATTATATATATATATATATATATATATATATATATATATATATATATATATATATATATATATATATATATATATATAAATGGTGTAAAATTTCACCACATCACTATCACAACAAATTTGGATAATTTTTTTCCATTCTCATAACTTCAGACATAAAGGTAATAGTGAAAGTAGTAAAAACACGAAAATTAAAAATACAATATCTACATTCACTCCATTGCATTGTGCAATTCCCGACTGTTGGGTCCATTCAGTACCCAAGCGTACTGACAACAAGGATTTGAATACAAATTAGCCCAAGTGTTAAACAACCGTGAACGCTCTCAGGTCACTGAGTGAACAGTCACTCAGTGAGTTATCTTTAGGATGCTTAGGACGAGTCTAAGAAGAAAGACTCACCATTCAGTGAGGCGGAACTCCCTGAGTGTTACTTAAGCCAAAGAAGAAGATAATGGGTTCAGTGAGTGATGACAATAACTCACTGAACCTCAGTCTCCTCAACAACTAAAGAATGAAGATGAAGACTGAAGACCAAGACTGAAGAATCTGAAGTCTGAAAGAAAGGCGGGACAAGGCGGGAAGAGTTTGAAAAGATAAAGAGAAGTCCTTATCAGGCCAAAGTCAAACTTTCCTGAAAGGCTTGAGAACAAGAGCAGTGTCATCACTGTCACTCAGAAAGCAGTATTAACCTATTCCCAAAATAGATTCTTGTAACATGGACAAAATACATCAGTATTTGTCCTGATTAGTTAGGTCATTGTTTTTGTCTTTATAGTCACGGGTGCTCTTTTATACTTGTGTATAAATAGGATCATAAAGGAAAAAAGTGTACAAGTTTTGTGCACTTAATGCTTAGACATTCACAAAACCACTTTTCTCCCCCAAAGAGCAACCTACACCTCCACCCAATCAGGGCTCCACAAGTTCTAATCAATATCCAAGACCTCAGGATAGTTGGACTAGGTTTAAAGACATAGAACTTGTCAATATAATTGGAGAGCCTACTGAAGGTATGCTTACTAGAAGCATGGCTGCAAAACTAAAGGCAGCCTAAGCCAATGAATGCCTGTTTGTGGACTTCATTTCCACAATTGAACCTAAAAGTGTCAAAGAAGCACTTAAACATCCTAGTTGGGTTCAGGCTATGCATGAAGAACTAGAATAATTTGACAGAAATAAGGTAATGACCTTGGTCAAATGTCCTGAGGATGCTTCAGTCATTGGCATGAAATGGGTGTTCAAAAACAAAACTGGTGAAAATGGCATAGTCATTAAAAACAGGGCCAGACTTGTTGCCAAAGGCTACAATCAGCAAGAAAGCATTGACTATGAAGAGACATTTACACCAATGGCAAGGATGGAAGCCATCAGGATCTTCCTTGCATTTGCAACCTACATGAACTTCAAAGTGTACCAAATAGATGTAAAGAGTGCATTCTTAAATGGTTCACTAAAAGAAGAAGTTTATGTTCAACAACCTCCTGGATTTGAAAGCAGTGAGTTTTCTGACTATGTCTGCAAGCTTGACAAAGCCCTTTATGGACTGAAAGAAGCTCCCAGGGCATGGTATGAAACTCTCTCAGCCTTCCTCATCCAAAACAAATTTGTCAAAGGCAAGATAGACAAAACATTGTTTATCTATAGGACAAATGGAGATGCCATTCTTGTTCAAGTGTATGTGGATGACATCATATTTGGATCAACAAGTTATAAACTTTGAAAATAGTTTGAAAAACTGATGGCAAAGAAATTTGAAATGAGCATGATGGGTGAACTCACTTACTTCCTTGGACTGCAAATCAAGTAGACTGATAAGGGAACCTCTATCAGTCAAGAGAAGTACACTAGAAGCCTACTGAAAAAGTATGAGCTCAGTGATTGTGCCTCAGTGAAAACTCCCATGGTTCCTCCAAACAACCTAGGTCCTGACCTTGCTGGTAAACCAGTCAATCAAACTCTATTTAGAGGAATGATTGGGTCACTGATGTATCTACTTGCATCAAGGCCTGATATCCAATTCTCAGTCTGTTTGTGTGCCAGATATCAGTCTGACCCAAAAGAATCACATCTCACAGCTGTGAAAAGGATTCTCAGGTACCTGAAGGGTACTCCAAGTCTTGGATTGTACTATCCTAAATGTTCAGGCTTTGATCTCAAAGGATACTCAGACTCTGACTATGCAGGCTGAAACATGGACAGCACCTCAGGCTCCTGCCAATTCCTTGGTGGAAAATTAGTCTGTTGGAGTGCTAAGAAGCAACAATCAGTTGCCATGTCCTCAGCAGAAGCTGAATATGTTGCAGCAGCCAGTTGTTGTGCAAATGTACTATGGATGAAAAGTCAACTCAGTGACTATGACATCCATTATAAGATGGTTCCCATCTTTTGTGATAACACAAGTGCAATTGCTATCTCAAACAACCCTGTTCTTCATCAGAGAACCAAACACATTGATATCAGATATCATTTCATCAGGGACCATGTCATGAATGGTGACATTAAATTACACTTCATTCCCACTGAATATTATCTAGCTGATATATTCACCAAACCAATGGATGAACCAACTTTCACAAGACTGAAAGCTGAATTGGGAATGTTGGATATTGAGAATCAATCCATTGATTGAATCCATCCAACGAAGTGTAAATTCTGAAAACCTCAGGTCCCTGACTCAATGTGTCTCTCAGTGAATAAGATCACTGAATAACCTTCCCTGAACCCCTCACACTGAATGAAAAGTCATTCAGGGGCCTCAAGAAGACATTCAATGCTATACTAAATGCTCTAAGTATTTAGTTAGTAAATGTCCGAGGTTGGTAACTGAATACCTATTTAATATAGGAATATATGTTCTTTTGCCTTCTGGCATCCACATCTTGGGCCCCCACTTCATCACCCCAAATCCCACTTGGCGTTTAATGCCTCTTCTCACACACATAATATCCTTTGATATTATATGTGGTGATGTCAATCTGCAAATTACACTTTTTGCAGACGGCACAACTGTTCACCTCGACTGTTGCGCAAAACCCAGAAAAGTGGAGTGGTGGCATTTAATGCGGATATCAAACGTTTATACAAAACGGTTTTCAAAATTTTGAGAAAAATTCGCTTAGTGCCAAAACCACCCCTCCTCTCCACTTCCCTATAAATACCCTCAAAGAAAATATCACACACACGTTTTAGAAAACTTAATCAAACTCTGGCTTTTTTTTTCAAAAAACTAGTGTGTGTGTTCTTGACCTTTAAACCAAAACCTTTTTCTTGCAAAAACAAGACCATCCCTTTACAATGGTTGCTTCTAAAGCTATTACATGCACCCCTAATGTGGAATTCCAACTAGAGGGCGTAGATTTGACCAAAAACAATGTCGTAGGGAATTTTGCCTACCCGAAAAAATTTCCAGCCTATAAGGATGTGGTAAAATATTTGCAAAATTGCTTCCTCTCTACGACATTCACCAAAATACCCCCAGTCATATACCATGACTATTTTAGGGAGTTCTGGTGTACAGCAGTGGCCACCAGCCCTGATGTCATCAAGGACACCATTATCACATTCTCAGTGAACAATGGGAGAACGACCCTCTCCCTGAACTACCAAACCTTCATCAAAGCCACAGGCCTTGATTTCACTGAGAACTTTGACCCTCAGCCCACTGAAGCTGAAGTAAAGGCCGAATTGCTTTTACTTGGGCCACATGATGACAAACACCCTGATGTCGCCCCAGGGACTTTATTAGCCAAAGCCCCAATCATCAAAACCTAGTTTCCCGCAGTCTGGAGGATACTGATGACCTTTGTCATTCAGGTACTTGGTAGAAACAAGTCCTCCACGGAGCAATTGAACTGTTAGTGCAAATATTACGATATTTAAACTAAACGGTTTCTTCGGTTTTAATGATGACAAACATGTAACTTGTAATACATAACGTAAAATGTGCAAGTTACTTGTAAGCACAAATCATCAATGCATACTTCATCAACACCTCCCGACGTCTCAAGTATGCTTCAACGAAGTCGTAGATTTCCATCCCGACATAAATCACTCAAGGTATGGACAAACAAATCTACTACTTGACAAATGATCAAAGGATTATATTTTTCTAAACTTCACATTTTTAATGTGACAAAACATTTTTTCAAAAATATATTTTACAAATTATTTTTGAATTAAAAAGAAATGTTTTATTTTGAAAAATAAATTTGAAAACTCCCAACAGCCATTTTCCCCCCAAAACAGCTCCAACTTCCCCAAATAAACCTTCCCCACTAAAGACAAAAAAGGGAGCGTCCAACGGCACCTTTAAGTATGGACGGCTCCACTAAATTTAGTGGAGCCGTCGGGTATTTAGTGGAGCCGTAGGTCTCTAACGGTCAGATTTTCCTTTGCCTATAAATAGTGGACCATTCCACACTTTCAACTTGATTTTTCCAGTCCTTTTTCTCTGGTCTTATCCCTCTTCACTTAGATAACTTTCTTTGATCATTTGGAGAGTCTTAGGTTGTTTAAGAGTGATCCAATCATCCACTCTAGTGATCCTCTTCATTCCTCTTGATTAGCAAGAGAAGAACATAAAGTATCCTAGATACAAAGTGTTGTCATCCCTCTTGATTAGCAAGAGAAGAACACAAAGTATCCTAGATACAAAGTGTTGTCATCCCTCTTGATTAGCAAGAGAAGAACACAAAGTATCCAAGTAGATACAAAGTGTTGTCATCCCTCTTGATTAGCAAGAGAAGAACTCAAAGTATCCAAGAAGATACAAGAGTTGTAGTTGTTAGGTCTTGCAACATTGGTTACACTCTTGATTGTATCATAGCATACATCAAGATTATTTTTCTTTTGTGAGAGAGTGAGTCAAGATCATTGTGATCTTAAGAGATAGTGAAGATCTCTTGAAGCCATTGGGCTTGTGTGATTGATCATGTGGATCAAGGGTAGATCGGGTAGATCATAGTAGATTGGTGCTAGCTAAGATTAGCACTCGACATCTAGCTTAGTGTCGAAAATAGGATAAGCGACGTGTAAGGTGTAAATCGGGTAGATCATGGTAGATTGGTGCTAGCTAAGATTAGCACTCGACATCTAGCTTAGTGTCGGAAAACAAGTTAAGCGACGTGTACGGTTTTCTCCGCCTAAAGGGAGTTTGTTGATTAGTGAAGTAACTCTCGAGTTGGGTACTTGGGGAGTGGAGTAGGGCGAAGAGGAGCTTCGTGACCGAACCACTATAAATCATCGTGTCCGGTTTGCGCCTTCTTACCTATCTCTTTACTTTCATTTCATTCTTTATCGCTTTATACTTATATTTGCATGAAGTTTATGCTTGTGTGACTTGTTGCTTATGTTATGTTGATTAAGTATGTTTCATGGCTTGATTGTGCTTGTGTTGTAGTTTACTACATTCATCTCTAAGTGTTAAATGACCATAGTTAACACTTTTCATATTAAGTCACACTTGATCGGGTGTTTGATACAAAAGTTTTATGTTTTTAAATGGAAACGTATTCACCCCCCTCTACGGTTTCCACAATTGGTATCAGAGCCAGGTTGCTCAAATTTTTAAAACAAATGGTTTTCAAAATTGAGTACGATCCATGTATCAAATTACCCATGAATGTGATAAAATATGAAAAGTATTTAGTTGCTTAATACTTACAAGTTTTGTTGTTAAGTATACTTTGTCATACTAGCTTGAAGGTTTTCTTAAACCACTAAAAGAATAGTGTTTTTAAGTGTCCGGTCATGTTTTCAGAATGAGTCATTATGTCATGCAGTTCTGAATCAGAAAACAGACCACGGTACCACTAAATATGGTACGGTACCGTTATATTTAATGGTACTGTGAGTCATTTAATGGTGCCGTGCATCTGCTTGTCTGTTTTTCACTTTTGCTTCATTTTCAGAAATCCATATAAAATCAACCATAAGTCTGTACGAGTCGTGTCGCCCATCATTTTAAATGATGTTGAGTCTACTTTCATTTCAGAATTTTTTTTATGAATTAGTTCTAAATGAGAGTATGTTAAAGTCCTTGATTTTCAACTAAAGGTCTTCTGGTCATGCAGTTTGCATAATTTTTGGTCAAACTAAAAAAAGGGCGATTCAACTTTTAAACCTTGACATGTTTTCAAAGTGACTCAGCAAAAATCTTTGAAATGGGGAGGAAACAAATTCATTGTCAAATAAAATCAAGTTTAGTATACATTGTTATACATAATACACAAAATGACGATAAGTATTTTTGTGTGTTAAGCTAAATTGCTATTTGCTTATTATAGTTTTTCGGTTTATGCATTTATAAGGCTCATGCTAAATCACTTGCACTATATTAAGTAATTAGTTTGCATTGCATATTGGCATCAACCATTTGTCTTGCATTTGTTGCAAGTTCTTAAAATGGTTTAGTAACTTTCTTAGGAATAGAAACTAAGTTGGTAGATCATGTGTGTTGAAAGATATTGTCTTACACAATTATTTTTCCAAAGGTTTAAGTGTAAAATGTATATCAACCCAAAACACTTAACACTTTCATAAAATCCGTAACATGATCTTTAAAACATTACATCATTTTGTCTTGTTTGACCATGGGTTGTCTAAACAAGATAAAAGGTAATTTTAATACATTAGTATTTAAGTAAAAGAAAATGTATTAAACTTGCAGTGATTTAACACACATACAAAATGTTTTAAACATTTAGTATTTTACGTATGTTGTATAAAAATAGTTAAGATAATTATTTTTATACTAATGAGGTGTCGAAAAACTAAAAGTATTATACTTAATAATATAAATAGTTTTTCTCAAATAAAAATAAATGACAATATCGAAGTAGTAACTTAATATGTCATTAACCTCACACATACAAGCAGTATTAGAATAAATGAAACACACTCCTTAAATTTTTATTTTCTTTTTAAAAGGAGTGATCGTGAGGGTCAAGAAAGATTTCGAGTACATATCAATTCATTATTCAAATTATGATTGATATCATCATCGAATCTAATTGACAAGTTTTCGAGTGTGGACATGAAATTGGAGTCATTATTTGTTTAGCTTCAAGATAACATCAAAACATGATGAAACATATTATCTTGAATCTACATACTCAATCGCACTCGATTGTTATGAAAATAATGACGTCCTCTCAAGACGAAAATAATATGCATCGGATCATAACTCACACTTGTGTTGAAGATGCTATGTTAAGTCTTGTTGTCCAATGGTTGTGTTCCTAACTTTAAACTAACATGTTTAAAAGATGCATAAAATACACAACCAAGTAGGATTGACAACTTGGATGTTTCATCCGAAATATACAAGTAATTTACATTGCAGTGCAATTAGTAAATGTGTCATTTCCGAAAAACCAAACAAGAGCAAACAAACAACATATGTAAACTTTGCTCATGAACGACTCAACACTCAAAGTCACGTGTATAGTAAAAGTGTCACACATAATATGTTATTAACTATTATGTAAGTCATCAATCTTGAGAATATCACATGTATTTCTCTTATCAAAAGATTGACAATGGATAACTTATATCCTATGCATCTCATTTTCTTTGTAACATGAATGGTTATGTTACAAGAGAATACATTGCATCATGTTAACAAATATAGGATATTAGAGTTGAATAATAACCTATTAGGACATGTGTCATTGCATAAACAAGTAAAATTGGTCATACATTAAAATACTTGTTTCACAAAGCATTCTTAAGAGTGATAAGTTTCCTCTTAGAAAAGCATACTTTTTGAAATAAACAGTATGTCTCATTTCAAATAAAATGCTCACAAGATCTATTGAGGTAAGTAACCTTCACTAGATTCTCACTCAAGATATGCAAAGGAGCATTCTTGAAACACACACGATGTAGTAGGTTCTACATTGTATCACATTAGAGTGTCTCTTGGTTCTAGGAAACCAAAATCCTGTTAAAATAACATGTAACAACTCAACAAACAAAGATGTTGTCCAAGAGATCATAAAATACACCATCTCCATCAAACAACCTTTAAATCTCAAACACGAAATTAAAACATCTTGCTTGCCTTTGTTAGGAGTTGTGTAAGACATGTCATTTTCTTAACCTACTTTCAAAGTATGGTTAATTAAGTCATATTAGGCCATGTATAGCAAAACAAGATAAAATCATCTTTGCTATACTTCGATAGGCAAATATAGGAATTCAAATTCTTCTAACATGAGAATGACTACTGGAGAACCTATCGCACTAGAAATTCAATTTGACCTAACGGTTGGATTGCTTCCAGGAGAGAAGTTGGGTTGGTGTATAACCCGTAAAAATGGTCGTGTTTAGCCTTAATTGAGCACCACTAGTGATAGTCTCATACTCATTCTCTAACTTGAAAAGTTTTCATTCCTACATTTGACTAGAGATAGTTTACATCGGTAAACTTTATCTCCCGTTAGGATCTCATTTTGAACAAGTAGTAACTAGGATCTTCCTTAGCAAACCTAGATTGCTTGCATCCCACATATGTGTTTCAAAATGATAACATGTTTTCATAAGATATGATTAAATGTCTTCGTGATCTTAAATGCTAAATGATTATCATGTTCTGCATGATGTTTGCATTTATTCGTTATGTGCATTCTACATGATTTGCTTGCACCCACACTAGGTCATTTTGACACATTAGGAATTAGGTATGCCTATCACTATGAACCCTTAGAAGTCATAGAGTCATACACTAGTGTCAAAACCCATAAGTTAGAGTAGTCGCGAAGTTGTCCTAATTCCCTAGTCATCCCTTTGCCTTCTTCCAAGCAATACACCCTTTTGTCATGGGTAGGTTAGATACAAACCCAGTAGAACTCGGAGTAGGGTTGACAACTTAAATATTTCATCCAAAATATTCAAGTAAATTTAACTTGAGATCGCAATTGTTAAATGTCATATCCAAAACATCACATTCAAGCCTTTTAACAATGTATGTTAAAACGCTCATCCAAAAGCTAAAAGCTTACGTCTACCCTCGGGTGACAAAGGACTCACGAGTTACTATATAAGTGATTAGTAGTTCCTTTCATCCTCGTGTGTATATACACATCTTTAGAACCCAAACCTTGCTGCGAATCAGCACCATAGGCCTAGCTTTACGTCTTTCAAAACACCGTGAAACACTCGCGTGCGAAGCACCTCGAAATCCATAAATCAACCAATCCTCTCAACCGAGAATCCCTTAACCGTCTCCGTCTAGGTCTAGGAATGATGGAACTTATTCCATAAATCTTATGACTATTTAAATATTTCACTGGAAATATTGAAGTCATCTCATGTGTCTCGTCTCATGACTCTTTAAATATTTCACTGGAAATATTGAGTCATTCTTCACATCACTTTAATGACTACCTAAATATTTCTTCGAAAATATGAACGTCATCTCTCACGTCTCTTCATATGACTTCTTAAGTCATTCCTATCATCCCACTCATGACTATTTCAATATTTCTATGGAAATGTTAAAGTCATCCCTCGCGTCATACCTTATAACCTTTCATCCCCTTTATGACCTCTCAAAAGTTTCGCGGGAAACATTGAAGTCATTTCTCTACTAATCACCCATGACTTTTTAAGTCATCTTTCTCATTCGTCTCATGACTTTTAGAATTTTCTCTAAGAAATTCTAAGTCATTCCCTTTCGACTTGTCACATGACTGTTTGAATATTTCACGGGAAATATTAAGTCATTCCTTGCGTTTCGTATTCCGACTAATTAAATATTTCATGGGAAATATTATAGTCATCCTCCAAAACACTACTTATAACTTCTATTTATTTCACGGGAAATATTAGAAGTCAACCCTCATCCAATGACAACTTAGTCAATTTCCTTGGAAACACTAAGGTCATTTCATGTCATCTCTCCTAGTCGTTTTCATCAAAAAGTTTATTAGGTATAAACTTTTTCCTCGTGTCAAAAAGTCTTACTAAATAAGTAAGATTAATTAGCCAAAAGTCAAAACAGAAGAAAAATGGCTCAATCAGACACACGGCTCCATTAAAGAGACACGGCTCCACTAATGTTTAGTGGAACTGTGGAGCCGTGCATCTGAAAAACGCGCCTATTCACTTTTCTTCTGCACAGCTTTTTTCAAACAAACCCAAAACCATTTCCTCTTGCCATCAAAACCCACTCAATGTAGTCTTGAACCCAAAACCATCTCCTATCAGAATAGATTGTATCTATCATCTGATTCCTTAGCCTTTTTCCGTCACACTTCCGCATGGTACTAAACACTACCAATGCTTCCGCATCCCACTCACCTTCCACACACCTCAAGCAAAGAACCGCTAGGATAAGTTGAGATAACCCCACTAGAACCTTGTCACCAACCTCACAACTCTGAAGATTTTATCTTCTTAACCCTTAGGATATCTCCTAGTAATCGCATGCCTCATCATAATATTCTATGAATATTCACAATGATCGAGAAGAGCTACGTGACTTCAAAGGTGAAGTTTATTGTATGCTATCCACCACTTGTCATGACGTTACTAAGCTCATCGCTTTCGTCAGTGTTTGTTTTCCTCTTTATCTTTTACATCTTGTCCGGATGGTCATAGATTAAGGGGGAGTGAAAACACACTCATATAGTCTTTCACCAAACACCCTCAAGAACACACAAATGTGGTTCTTATTCTCTAGGAAACTTCCCTTTAGCTGCCCAGAACTAGGCTACACAGGAAAATTCGTGACTTCCAGGTCACGGTACCATTAAATAGGCCACGGTACCGTTAAATTTAATGGTACCGTGTGGTATTTAGTGGTACCGTACCTATGTTTGACGAATTTTCACTGTTTCCTTTAGATCCCTGCATTCCTAACCTCAAACCTGCAAAATTTTTCAAACTCACATACACCCTAGGATTCCCTCACTACACCATAGGACTCTAACACCAACTTTAGTTCGAATCCCACAACTCTTGCCTATATAAGGCCTCACCATTGCAAGCTTATCTTGCATCTCACCTTCAAACCTCACATTAACATCATCATCACACTCAACCCTTTTAGCTACACTTCACTCTTGACAGTGATAGTTAGTCTAAGAACCTTCAACCCATAGAATATCACACTCAAACCATATAACCTTCAACTCATCACACTCAAACCTTACAACTACTCGTCACTTTGGATAAGTGATAGTTAGTTCAACAACCTTCAACCCTCACAAATGCATGAAACCCTTCATGCATCAAATTATCTCTAACACACAACTAGGATCATCCAACCTAGAAACCTAGAACCTCGTTACCTTAACCCCGTTAGAGATATCCACCAACAATCCTGTTAGAATCACATACACCTTTTTCTTTTTCCCTTTTGAATTATATCATGCATCTCATTGTCAGTGCAAACGATATATTAACCTAAACCATCCTTTCCCACCTTTCCTCAAAGGGCAAAACCAACACCTCCAACCACATCATCATCATCCTACACCTTTAGGATTCCTACACCCTTACCTCCACCAAGTCCACCACAACCTTTAGCCATCACACTAACCCTATCACCATCAAACCTCTTTGGACTTGGCACCAACACATCATCCTTATCACTATCACCTTCACCACAACCACTAATGGGTCATTCTATTATTTATCCCCTACAACCACATAACCCAAGTTGTCCTTGTTGTCACCACAACCAACACTCTCCCACCTTATGGAATCATTTAGGTATAACCTTCATCGAGTCTACTTTATGGCACGACTTGTCATAATAGTAATCATTTAGAGTATGTCTTATTAACAAACTATCCTTAACATCAATCATCCTAGGTAGATGATTATGTTGTTCAAAAGGTTTGTTAGAACTTTCCTTCCCAATGACAACTTGGAAGAAGTCATTTAGTGCGTCAGTCAATGAACGAATCTCGTTCTTGATTAGTGTGATTGAGTGAACAATTACACCTTAGGTTTTCGGTCAGGTTGTGACACTTACGTGTTAACATGGTTTAACCCATGCATGTCTTGCTATGTGTATTCTATCCCTATAATGTTGCTCCTATACTGTTATATATTATGCTGCACGAAGCTAACCCTTGATGTAGGAAAAGCCTTTGTAAGAATTTGATCCATGGATCCGCTAGATACTAAGGTAAATAAACAAGGGGATTAAGTCACCATAGGGGAGCATTGAGCTAGGGGGAGCTCGGGAGTATTTGAATACATAGCATGGAGTCATCTTCACAAGTGATGATAGAAGGCTTCACTAGGATGATGCAAACTCGCCTTTCTAAGAAGAAAGGAATGTAGTTCAATAAGGGGGAGTAGGGAATGAATTCAAGGGAGCGCTCAAGGCAACTACCTTTTTGATTCGACAAAAGGGGGAGAAGGGGAGTGCAAACAGGTAACTTTTACATTTTACTATGTGTTACGGTTTACATATTTGTCATCATCAAAAAGGGGGAGATTGTTAGTGCAAATATTACGATATTTAAACTAAACGGTTTCTTCGGTTTTAATGATGACAAACATGTAACTTGTAATACATAACGTAAAATGTGCAAGTTACTTGTAAACACAAATCATCAATGCATACTTCATCAACACCTCCCGACGTCTCAAGTATGCTTCAACGAAGTCGTAGATTTCCATCCCGACATAAATCACTCAAGGTATGGACAAACAAATCTACTACTTGACAAATGATCAAAGGATTATATTTTTCTAAACTTCACATTTTTAATGTGACAAAACATTTTTTCAAAAATATATTTTACAAATTATTTTTGAATTAAAAAGAAATGTTTTATTTTGAAAAATAAATTTGAAAACTCCCAACAGCCATTTTCCCCCCAAAACAGCTCCAACTTCCCCAAATAAACCTTCCCCACTAAAGACAAAAAAGGGAGCGTCCAACGGCACCTTTAAGTATGGACGGCTCCACTAAATTTAGTGGAGCCGTCGGGTATTTAGTGGAGCCGTAGGTCTCTAACGGTCAGATTTTCCTTTGCCTATAAATAGTGGACCATTCCACACTTTCAACTTGATTTTTCCAGTCCTTTTTCTCTGGTCTTATCCCTCTTCACTTAGATAACTTTCTTTGATCATTTGGAGAGTCTTAGGTTGTTTAAGAGTGATCCAATCATCCACTCTAGTGATCCTCTTCATTCCTCTTGATTAGCAAGAGAAGAACACAAAGTATCCTAGATACAAAGTGTTGTCATCCCTCTTGATTAGCAAGAGAAGAACACAAAGTATCCTAGATACAAAGTGTTGTCATCCCTCTTGATTAGCAAGAGATGAACACAAAGTATCCAAGTAGATACAAAGTGTTTTCATCCCTCTTGATTAGCAAGAGAAGAACTCAAAGTATCCAAGAAGATACAAGAGTTATAGTTGTTAGGTCTTGCAACATTGGTTACACTCTTGATTGTATCATAGCATACATCAAGATTATTTTTCTTTTGTGAGAGAGTGAGTCAAGATCATTGTGATCTTAAGAGATAGTGAAGATCTCTTGAAGCCATTGGGCTTGTGTGATTGATCATGTGGATCAAGGGTAGATCGGGTAGATCGTGGTAGATTGGTGCTAGCTAAGATTAGCACTCGACATCTAGCTTAGTGTCGAAAATAGGATAAGCGATGTGTAATGTGTAAATCGGGTAGATCGTGGTAGATTGGTGCTAGCTAAGATTTGTTGGAATTTGACACTCATGACAATCATATAATTCCATAAAACAAAGTACATAATAGCGGAAGCATGTAAACAATTAGGTATAACATATAATTATTAACTTAAACATAAATAGAAAACGTACCCGATGCACTTCAATAAATCTTGAATATGATTTAAACTAGATCAATGATAAACCCCTTACCGTTTTGTTTATCGATCTCTTGATAACAACAATAGTGTGTTGTTACCTCGTTCTTGTACACACAAATTAAACCGTATCAAGGTTATGCAAGTAAAACACAAGAATAATTTTTGATCACAAAAATTCGATCCTATGACCCTTGGAGAAGGGTATACGATCGGCTAGAACAAACCAAGAGGAGAGAAAAACTTTAGGGATAATTGTGTGCACAAAAGATTAGCCAAAACAATTACCTAAGGTTTGTTTATATAGTGTTTAGGAATCTTTGGGAACAAGTTAGGGTATGGGTTGCCCCATATGCCTTGTTCGGCCGATCAACCCAAAGGAGAGGGTTCTAGATCTTTTTCTTTGTTTCCTAATTACATACAAACACTTCTTTCCTTATTTGCGTTTAACGGTCGTTAGTCATTTAACGGAAAACACTAACGGTCGTTAAGTTCTCGTGTTAATAATAAATATATAAAATACATTTATTATTATTCCTTAATACTCATTTGTAATGTGTGCAATCCCGAGGTCTCGGGTTCGATACTAGACATTTACATATTAATTTATTAACCACATTTCAACAACTCCCACTTGGTTAATTATTAATAGCAAAATGACATTGGTTGGCGTCTTGCAACACTCCAATGCCCCTAGTCCGACCCGAGCTAGATTTCCTGGAAAATCTTTAATGATTCATCATTATTATTATCCTTTTGTTACTAATACTGTATTAATAAAGAAATGGATCTAAGTCACTCTTTATTAAAGTTTCTGTTTCTCGTTGTTATTGATTGAACAAAATTACCAAAACATCTGAACGTATTCCAGATAGACTTTGGGCGTGGCCACGCAAACATTTTGTCAACCCTACGAGGGGCCCAGCAGTATTATACTTCAAACAAAATTTGAAGGAACAAATTCTTTCTTGACTACAAGAATAACCCATGAACTTTGCAACACTTCTGAAAACAATCCTTATAACTTCCAGTTACGGTAAGCGGTAGATTGCTTTACAAAAATGCACTACATCCATGACTCTTATCTGGTATCTCAAGTCTGAGGATAACTATTTCATGAATTACTTGATGACAAGATCCATAAGTAATCTCATGTTTAGTTGGGATAAGTCCTATACTCTACTCTTAGAATATCATGTGAATTTGGTATGACTACGCATCAATATACTTTCAAGTATATTCTCACCAACATTCACATTTGTCTTAATTTAATGACATTCCCATATCATTAACCGACAATGGACACATTTAGAATAAGAAAATTATTCAAGGATATAAACATGCAAAAACAGGATATATGTATATTTCAACAAGACAATAAAACATAAACAATACTTTATTTCATAAAATCAATAATTGTCTATTACATCCTTTATCCAAATACTAATCACAAATGGGCATGAAACTTTCAGCCTTACGAAGACCTATTCCTTCAGCTAACTTATAAAGCTTAGTGCCAGGAAGAGCTTTCGTCAATTGATCTGCCAAGTTATCATCTGTGTGAACTTTGAGTACTTCGATCTGCCCAATCTCTATTTGCTCTCGAACATAGTGATATTTGATCGGATAATGTCTGGTGCCTTTCATGATTCCAGGTTCATTGGCAAATGTAATTGCAGCTGAATTGTCACAATACATTTTAATAGGTCGTTGAATCGAAGGCATAACTCCAAGCCTTGATACAAACTTCCTAATCCAGACGGCTTCCATTGCAGCATCTGATGCAGCTATGTACTCACTTTCTGCTGCGGACATCGCTAATGTACTCTGCTTCTTGCTCCTCCAATCCACAGCTCCTCCATTAATGACAAAGACGTATCCAGTCTGAGACTTCATATCATCCTTATCACTTTTCCATGAAGCATCGCAGTAACCTGTAACATCAAGTTCTGCTTGTGGATCACCCCCATAAACTAAGAACATATCTTTAGTAGCCCTAAGGTACTTAAGAATATTCTTAACAGCAGTCCAGTGAGCTTCACCGGTATTCTGCTGATATCGACTGGTTAAGTTCTGAGCAAACGCCACATCTGGCCTTGTGCTTTTAACCGCATACATAATAGATCCCACAGCCGAAGCATAAGGAACTTTTTCCATGCGTTTCACCTCTTCAGGTGTTGAAGCACAAACTCTCTTGCTCAAGCCATGTTGTTCTTGCATCGGCAAATATCCTTTCTTGGAATCTTGCATATTGAATCTCTTCAATATTTTATCGATGTAAGCACTTTGGCTTAATCCAATTAATCGCTGAGATCTATCTCTATATATCTTAATTCCCAGAATGAAAGCAGCTTCCCCTAAATCTTTCATAGAAAAACACTTTCCAAGATATGCCTTGACTTCATGCAAACTTGGAATGTCCTTTCCCATGATCAATATGTCATCAACATATAATATAAGGAAAATTACTTCACTCCCATTAACTTTGTGGTATACACATGGCTCATCAAGATTTTGAGTAAAACCAAACCTTTTTATTTCACTATCAAACCTCTTGTTCCATTGTCGTGATGCTTGCTTCAATCCATAAATGGATCTTTGAAGTTTGCATGCACGATTTGGAAACTTTGGATTCACAAACCCTTCAGGCTGCGCCATATAGATATCCTCATCTAGGCGACCATTTAAGAAGGCGGTTTTGACATCCATCTGCCAAATCTCATAATCATAGTATGCAGCTATGGCTATGAGAATCCTAATAGCCCTAATGTCAGCTACAGGAGAAAAGGTCTCCTCGTAGTCAACACCATACATTTGAGTAAAGCCTTTAGCTACCAAACGGGCTTTATAGGTGTGTACATTGCCATCCATGTCTGTTTTCTTCTTGAAGAGCCACTTACTCCCAACTACCTTGGCATTAGGAGGAAGGTCTACTTCAATCCAGACTTCATTGTCTCTCATGGATTGCATTTCCCCATTCATAGCAACCAACCATTTTTCCTTTTCAGGACTATTAATGGCAGCTTTATAACTAGGCGGTTCATCAAGATCCCCTTGTATATATTCCTCACATTCTACGTTAAGACATAGACGTTCAGGAGCTTTTACAGTCCTTATGGATCTGCGAATGGGAACCACTTCAACTTCTGGTGGAGGACCCAGACTATCTGGTTCTTCAGGAAGTTGGTTAGTGTTTTCAGAAGGTAATGCATCATCATGATCTTCTTCAAGATCATATATCCTCCCACTTAATTCTTGAGATATGAGATCCTTCTCCAAGAAATCTCCATACCTAGCAATGAATACTTTGTTCTCAGGAGGATAATAAAAGTAGTAACCCATTGTTTCCTTTGGGTATCCTACGAAGATACATTTTACAGATCTTTGTTGGAGCTTGTCGCCCGAGTCACGTTTAACGTACGCCTCGCAACCCCAGACCTTAAGATAAGACAAGTTAGGAGCATTTCCAGTCCATAACTCATATGGTGTCTTATCTACCTTTTTTGTGGGAACCATGTTAAGAATGCGAACAACAGACTCCAAGGCATAATCCCAGAATGAGAAGGGAAGAGTTGTTAGATTAAACATAGATCGTATCATATCTTGCAATGTACGATTTCTTCTCTCAGATACACCATTTTGTTGTGGTGTATATGGAGAAGTAAGGTGCTGGACAATTCCTTCCTTAGCTAGATAATCCACAAACTCTTGACTCAGGTATTCACCACCTCTATCGGATCGAAGAGCTTTAATCTTCTTTCCAAGTTGCAACTCTACTTCAGCTTTAAACACTTTGAATGTTTCAAACACCTCATGTTTATGTTTAAGTAAATAAACATAACCATAACGGCTGAAATCATCCGTAAATGTGAAGAAGTAGCTAGCACCTCTCCTTAACACATGTCTAAGTGGTCCACACACATCTGTATGAATAAGACCAAGTAGATCAGTAGCCCTTTCAATCCCATTATTAAAGGGTTTCTTTGTCATCTTCCCACTAATACAAGACTCGCATTTATCAAATGATTCATCATTGATCTTTTCTAAAAGCCCATCATGTTGCAGCTTTTTCATGCGATCCTTGCTTATGTGTGCAAGACGACAATGCCAAAGATAAGATGAATCCAGACTTTTCTTGATTCTCTTATTGTTGATGCTATACATCGAATTATTTTTAACACAAGCATTATCATTATCATTCATATCAAGTTCAAAAATACCATTCACAGCAATAGCATTAAAATAAAATACACCATTTAAAGAAACAGAAATTCCATTGCTATTAATAGTATGTTCAAAACCAAGGTTCAACAAACATTAAAATGAAATGACACCTCTAACAATTGACGGTGCATAATGACAATTATTTAACAATAGTACTAGGCCCGAAGGCAACACTAAATCAAATACGCCTATAGCTTCAACTGCTGCATGTGCTCCATTACCCACGTGCAAGAATTGTTGTCCATAGGCCAGCTTTCTCTCAACTCTAAACCCCTGCATAGTATTGCAAATATGAATACCACATCCCGTATCATATACCCAGGAATTTAATTTACGAGTTAGAGTAAATAATTCGATTACAAAGAACGCACATGAAGAGCTGGGATTACCAGCTTCACTCTTTTGCTTCTTCTGTCGCAAGTCATTGATGTAGAGTGGACAGTTCCTCTTCCAGTGCCCTACTTCATGACAGTGGTGGCAAGCCTGATCCTTCTTTCCTGGAGGACTCACCTTGTTCTTCTTGGGCTGGTGTTGATTCACCTTAGGATTTGGTTGATAGGCCATGACCTGCTTGCCTTTATCACCTTTACCCTTACCCTTGTTCACACGCGATTTTTTCTGGATCCTACCTCCTTGAATTGCCAACACTTGCGGAGTAGGAGCCTTGACTGGTAAACCCTTTTCATAGTCAACGAGCATTGCGAGCAATTCCGTTACTGTCTTCCCCGAGCAATGCATGTTGTAATTCTGAACGAAACTCATAAAATCCTTGTTCAAGGATTGGATGATTAAGTTCACACATGTATCCTCAGGAACAACATAGTTGATCTGTGATAGCTGGTCCATGTAACTCTTCATGACCAACACATGATCAGCTACTGGTTTACCATCCCCTTGCCTACAGCAATACAATTTTCTGATCAAATCCAAAATTGCTTCAGGGCCAGTCGATTTTTCTCCTTCAAAAATAACTTTGAAGGCAGAACTTTGTGCGGTGTTATTGGGTTGAGCCATTTCTACAGAAAATAGAAAAGTTCAAACATTAGTATTTTCGATAATACTTATTTTCAAGAAAATATAATACCCATGGATATATTCATATAACCAACTTAATTTCCTTGAAAATCTAGGATCCAACTTTTCATAATTCCACTACATCAGTTGATCTGCTAGTAGTGGAAGTACAAAAGATGGTAATCTGTCGTACAATAATTGGCAAACAAGTTTTCCAATTCTTAGATAATTTATGGGATTTACTACATATTGATTCATCAATATGTCACGTAAGCATGTTTTATCCCATCTCATGCCTTAAGCTCTAGGTCTCACGCATCAGCTTAATTAAGTTGTCTAACTTAGAAACTGCAAATTCATCCATGTGTGGTCTCACGCACACTCGAAAATTTACCTTGTCATTAATTTTGGTCTAGGTCTCACGCATACCCAAAATTAACTTCAAGTGTTCCTTATAGTTAGATGGCACGTAACTTAAATTTTAGGGTATTTAGTTTTTGATGTGACAAAAACATGTACAAAGATACATGCACTCATCTTTGTATCATTAGTTTTCAAAACAATTTTTATTTACCGTTAGTTAAGAGTAAACCAAAAAACTATGTACTTGAGGTATTGGGTTCACCAATTAAAGAAGTACCAACAATTATCGCCCACATATCCTACTACTTACATGTTATTCGGATATTTGCCACAAAAGTGGCGCGTGGAATTGAGGTAAATCACCCTTAAGATGATAGTGTACGTAAATAGTGATATAGGTAAGTCGCAGTTGACGCACAAGCGGGCCCGGAGAGCCGGTAGGAGCGAATCTCTTAAAAAACCCCTCTCCAGATAAACCCACCACACAGTTTGTCAACTTTGGTCCGCCTTTCACACACTATTGTACAAAAACATCAATCAAGCAAAAGTTTATGATCTTAGTCTTAAAATTAAGTGACAAAGTTTAGATCTTGCTAGTCTCGCCTGGGAGCAAATTACCGTGCGAAGCGAACCACTGTCGGCACATAAGACTTTGCAAGATCCTTACTTCATTACTTTATGTTTCACCATTATTAGTCCAATTTAATTTTCTTTGAAAATTACCCTTTTTATTGCTTACTTTAACATATCACATATAAAAAAAAAACAATAAACAAGTAATTAAAAGAAAACAAATAATCAACTAATAATAAAACAATTAAAACAATTAATTGTAATTGAAACATCTAGCCACATGCAATCTTTTTAAACAAATCCTATTAATAATCTATATGTGAATTATTATGTATAGAATCAATAAAACTCCCATTGGTTTTCGAGCGCATTGTACCCAATGGACCACAGACACCAACAATTGGCCGCGTAAGTTTTAATGATAATATACCACGTTGCACATAACCGATTCATTAATTTAATATATATTAGGTCTTCCCTAATTTTAGATTTATCTAAACATGTAGCAAACATCTAAACAATTTAATTCAAGTAATTTAATCCGTGACTAATTATGCATAAATAGTCACGAATTCATGCATATCATATAGCAATTAGGTCACAAGATTCATAACACAACAATTGTTTAAAGACCTAGGGTTTCTAATTAATCACAATTAATTATGAAAAACACAAACCCTAATTAGGGTTTATGCATTAAATCGACACCCCCCCCCCCCAAATTAGGGTTAGGGTTCTACTTTATTAAAAAAAACAAATTTTTAATAATTAAAACCCTAGAAAAACAATCATGTATATTCTAAACAATTTAAAGATACGTTTTTTATTGTTTTAAGTAATCAATTACATGTTATACATGGCTCGTGATGCCACTGTTGGAATTTGACACTCATGACAATCATATAATTCCATAACACAAAGTACATAATAGCGGAAGCATGTAAACAATTAGGTATAACATATAATTATTAACTTAAACATAAATAGAAAACGTACCCGATGCACTTCAATAAATCTTGAATATGATTTAAACTAGATCAATGATAAACCCCTTACCGTTTTGTTTATCGATCTCTTGATAACAACAATAGTGTGTTGTTACCTCGTTCTTGTACACACAAATTAAACCGTATCAAGGTTATGCAAGTAAAACACAAGAATAATTTTTGATCACAAAAATTCGATCCTATGACCCTTGGAGAAGGGTATACGATCGGCTAGAACAAACCAAGAGGAGAGAAAAACTTTAGGGATAATTGTGTGCACAAAAGATTAGCCAAAACAATTACCTAAGGTTTGTTTATATAGTGTTTAGGAATCTTTGGGAACAAGTTAGGGTATGGGTTGCCCCATATGCCTTGTTCGGCCGATCAACCCAAAGGAGAGGGTTCTAGATCTTTTTCTCTGTTTCCTAATTACATACAAACACTTCTTTCCTTATTTGCGTTTAACGGTCGTTAGTCATTTAACGGAAAACACTAACGGTCGTTAAGTTCTCGTGTTAATAATAAATATATAAAATACATTTATTATTATTCCTTAATACTCATTTGTAATGTGTGCAATCCTGAGGTCTCGGGTTCGATACTAGACATTTACATATTAATTTGTTAACCACATTTCAACAAGATTAGCACTCGACATCTAGCTTAGTGTCGGATAACAAGTTAAGCGACGTGTACGGTTTTCTCCGCCTAAAGGGAGTTTGTTGATTAGTGAAGTAACTCTCGAGTTGGGTACTCGGGGAGTGGAGTAGGGCGAAGAGGAGCTTCGTGACCGAACCACTATAAATCACCGTGTCCGGTTTGCGCCTTCTTACCTATCTCTTTACTTTCATTTCATTCTTTATCGCTTTATACTTATATTTGCATGAAGTTTATGCTTGTGTGACTTGTTGCTTATGTTATGTTGATCAAGTATGTTTCATGGCTTGATTGTGCTTGTGTTGTAGTTTACTACATTCATCTCTAAGTGTTAAATGACCATGGTTAACACTTTTCATATTAAGTCACACTTGATCGGGTGTTTGATACAAAAGTTTTATGTTTTTAAATGGAAACGTATTCACCCCCCCTCTACGGTTTCCACATGAACACTGCTCAACAAATGATAGTGTTGAGCCTCCTGGAGGGTAGAAAAATAGATATTGGAGAGATAATCTTCAAGGACCTCATAGTGAAGCTATCAGGAAAGTCCAGGCAAAGACACATGTCCTACCCTAGGTTTATTTCCTGTGTGCTTCAGGACTTATTAGGCTCCGAGTATGTTAGGCCCAACATCCAGGGATCTGAACCTGATGTCTTACACAAGGCAAACTACTCGAGAGACCTCACTGAGGTTACACCCGTTGCCCTGACCGCATATATGCTGATGGTTATTCAGGGAGTAGACGCGATTTCACCAGTGCCTTCTTTTTCCAAGAAGGAGAAGAAGAAAAAGAAGGCAGGGTCCAGGAAGGTGGTTCAACCCAAACCACTCGCCACTGAGACCTCTGCCTCAAAGCCTCAAAAAAGGTAACCAACGGCCAAGCCCACTGAGACACCCACAGTTGAGACCCAATTGGCCACTTAACAATCGCCAACGGAGGGTACTGAGAAATCATCCTCAGTGTCCTGGGGCAAACCTGCTCCTCATGACTCTGCTAGCATATACAAGTCAGTGGGGTCAGGAACCATTCAACCCTCACTTCCCGATGAAGGCATTCGTCAATCACCACCTTTTCCTGAGGGAGAACAGGGTCCTATAACCTCATTAGAGCCGCACCACTCTGCTGAGAATGGGACCCACACCCTATCACATCCCGTTTACGGCTTTGACAAATCACAGTCAGAGTCTCAGGGAGGACTGGCCCCTAAATCTTCATCAAGGCAGCACAACCTTTGTGGAAAGGGGGGCCTCAACATACAACTTCCCGTTTATGGCACTAAGCAATCACACTCAGGGTCTCAGGGAGAAATGGTTCCTATATCTTCATCAGGGCAGTACAACCCTGATGGAAAGGGGGACTCAACAAATCATTGCCTAGTGATGGTACTGGAGAACACCCACCAGTCCCTGAAGGCACCCGAGGGGACAAAGACTTAGGGGGCATGCAACCACCCACTGATATGGAACCTACACCCCCCATGGCGAATCCAGTCTCTTGGGAACTGACCCCGTGAACCAGGCAGAGAAAACCCACTCTGTTCACCTGGAGGGGTCAGGACCTGGCCAAAACAAAGGCAAGCCCTCTTTTGAGGAGGAGCCGAATTCACACCTGGTTCCAACTCTATCAGACCTGGAGATGCTGCTTAATGAAGAGTCAGATGAGGAGATGGTTGATTTTGGAGATGACAAAGTTTTTGCTGCTGGGGATGATCTGGAGACTGAAACTTACAACTCTCCTTAGCACACTGAACAACCATCATCATCTCCTCCTCCTGAGGAACAAGAACCCCAACACAACCCATCATCATCATCATCATCATCATCATCATCATCATCATCATCATCATCATCATCAACATCATCAAGAAACTCCACAGACTCTGATCCTGCAACTCTTGAGTATCTGTAGAAGTTTGGCAATGTTCTTCCTCTCACTGAAAGACAGTTAGTCAAGTTCCTCCGCAAGTCAAACACTGCCCTCTTCAATGAGATAACCAAAGCACAACATACTGAAGTAGCAGCCTCCTATGCTGACTTTAGGGCTGCTGTTGAAGGCTCTCAAGGTAAACTTAATCAGGTCGCTGCCTTCACTGATAAACAAATCAGTGATCTGAGGACATCTATTGACCAACTGGGCTCTGCACAAGATATGCAATTCTACAATGTGTTGCAAACTCTTGGTGCCATTCAAGAGGAGTTCAAAGATGATCCGGCCCTTCTTACCAAGCTGACTGAGTTCATGGATACTCAGAAGACCACCTCCACCAACATTACTGAGCTGCTCAAGCTTCTCAAAGAGGTGGATCTTGCACCTCTCAGGTCTCAGCAAGATGTCATTCAAAAATCCGTATCTGATACCCAGGAGTGCCTGACTAACATTTCATCAGCCTTTGATCAGCTCTCCACTAAACATAATGAGCTAATCAGTCACTACACCACCAAGGTTACTGAACTCACCAATGCTCAAGTTACCATGGCAGAAGACATCTCTGTCCTGAAGAATGAGACCACTGACGTAAAGAACATGGTCTCCACCATACTGACTATTCTTTAGACTTCTCCAGTTCCCCAAGCTCCTCAGTCAACAGATGCTTATACTGAAGCTCCAACATCTGTTGAAGGGGAGAAACCTGATGAACCCATCCCTGAACCTACAACTGAAGCTGTTCCTCTACAAAGCTTCATGCCAGGAACCTCAACTTCCTCAGCACTTGTTGTTGTTACTACTCCCATTCCAACTGAAGCAACAACAACAAATGAGTTCCCAGAAGCCTCATTCAGTACACCCACTCCCACTGACAAAGGGAAGGGAATAATGGAAACTGAAGACTCTCCTCTAAAGTTGGTAAAGGCACCAAGAGAGAGGCATCCTGACCCAGATGCATGATGCGTGGTTTTGCGACCTTACAACAGGTTTTACCTCTCGAGGGATCTCAAGAGGCTTACAACCCCACCAGGCAGTGTACCTGACCGATGTAGTATAGTGTAGTGGTAAGTACGGGGGATTGATCGTTCTCCACAGGGAATAGTGTTCGTTAGGTATGAAAAACTACTCTAATTAGGTCTAAGGGTGAAGGAAGATTCTTTTTTGTATTTTTATATTTTATGAAAGCAAGTAAAATCTCGGGTTTGAAGGAGTGGGCGGAATTAGTTGCTAGACAACTAACCCAAATTACTACAAATGCAAATAAAATAAAATAACTGAAAATGAAAAGGTTGTGAAACTTATGTGGAGAGAAATGTGTTTACTTAGATTTCCTTACTCCCTAACTATCTTTTACCGGTTGATTAGTGTGTATTAATTGCGTGGATGACGGGTGTATTCCTTAATACCAATCGTGGGGTGGCGTACGTACTTCCCCAACTCTACAAGCTCCTACTTCACTCCTATGTCGAGCCGGCTAAGAAGCTCCTAACATGGGATCACTAGAATTCGCTTGTGCATTAAATACAACCATAAAAACCTTTAGTACGCATTGGTTCATGTTTCTTAAGACGTTCAAGCAAGTTACCGTATAGGAGGTAAGCCAGTTTTCTTAAGCCTAACATCGATAAACAATCATCCAAAACAATTAATAACACACTAACAACTAATAATCAATAGCTAGGTTTCATTAGATCTAAGCAAACACAAGATAAATCTAGCCTAGCATGTTAATCAAAAGACAAGAACAAGATATAATCAAACAACACATAGACATATTGATTGATTAAGTGATTACTTATCTTCAATTAAACATGGGAGATCCAAGGGTATGAAAACCCTTAAAAATGGCAGAAATTCGTCTTAGGGTTTCTCCTCACAAAGTTGCACACCAATGACAAAAAATTGCAAAACTATATATAGAGTTTAAGGGCTGACGGCGTCACGTTATAGGACTTGACGCCGTCACCTCGCCGTGTCTAGGGTTCCCGGATGGCCTTCTTGACGCCGTCCCTCTTTAGTGCTCCAAAATCCGCTCTGGCCTATCAAGGGTTGACGCCGTCAGAATAGGGCTTGACGCCGTCCCTCTTTAGCTTAAACCGTGATGGCCTTGATCACCTTAAAGGGTGACGCCGTCAGACTTCCTTTGTAAAACTCCCTGGCTTATCATGTGTATTTTTCATATTCACCTCTTTTGCCAAGCCATGACGCCGTCTGGAACAATCCCTGATGCCGTCAAAGGTACTTTTCCAGCCGATTTTTGAGACTTTGTCGTTTTCTTCACTTTTATGCTCCAAAAACGTCCAAAATGCTTCATTTTCCAGATTTCTTCTCCAAAGTACCTAAAATGACAAAAGGAACGATTTAGGGCAATATTTGATCAAATAAATACGATTTAGGGCTTAAATGACCCCCTAAAAGCGGTACACTTTTCGCTTCATCAAATACCCTTACACTTGAGATTTGCTTGTCCTCAAGCAAATGCGCTTTTATTCTAATCAAAATACAAGTTAGGGGTCATTTAACGCTAATATAAAAGTAATTACAAAAAATAGTCGTTCCACTTTAATCATAATAAGCACGGAGATTACAAACTAGCACCTCACAAGTAGTGTTTAGATACACACATCTCTCAAGTGTCATCCAAAATAAATCTCATAAATGAAAACGGATAATGTCTCTCACTACCTGTCATAGCAAATAGATTACCATAGGCTTGGGAAAGGATCAAAAACCTCCTCCACTAGGCGTAAGCACCTAAGATAAACTATCAAAGAGGGATTTTACATGGGTTATAACGTGAGGTGTAGGGATATGATAAACACGGTTTTGTTGGATAAGGGATATTTTACTGGTGGCGAGTTAAAGATCTTGATTAATTACATGTAAAATATGGCGTTGCTAAGCCAAGACTAGACTCGACTTAAGCTAAAAACAAAATAACAAAAACATAAAATAAACATAAAATGAAACGGGATGGTAGTCCGTATGTTTTTTCTACTTTTCTTTTTCTCATTTTTTTGTATTCTTCTTGAATTTTTTTTTTTTTTTTTTTTTTTTTTTTTTTTTTTTTTTGCATACACTCTTGCCCTACCATCCAAAATAATACATCATAGGGGCGTTGCATTCCCCTTACACTTGAACTTTTACATAACTTTACAAATAACTATTCTAATGACTCGAATTAAGATAATCGAAACACTTGGAGTACTTTTAAAATATTTAGCACATATGGGGGTAATAATGTTGTTCTTCCCCATTACTCCATTACACTAGTACTTTACCCATGAGTCCCAATCGTCCCAAAACAATATGTACAAGGATATGACTCGACTTAGCAACCATGTAATCAATTAGATAATTAACTAAGGGTTTAAACAAATGTTGTAAAAATAATGCACTAAAAATGAGTGCATACAAGGTAGGCTAAGGCGATTTGGGTGTACATTTAAGTGGGGTGTAACAAATTCTTCCTTTAAGTAAAATACTTAAAGGTTGAAACGAAAAGATAGGCTCTGAGGGGTGTACTAGGGGTATCGTTTACTAAAAATAAGTACAACGCAAAGGGTGTGGGAGAATTACTTGACCAATGTAGCCAAAGTAATTATAACAAAAACACAGGTGTAAAACAATGGGTTAATCCTAATGCCTCTTATCATGTAGTAAATCTAACTACACGAATGTAGTCTCACTTGTGGCCTCGGAATGGTCCTAACGCAAGTTCTAGAATCTAAGTGCTAGCGGTACACACATCATAGCATAAATGCTTTTCCTACCAATTCTAGGGGCGAACCTCACATATTTGGGGGTGGAAAATTTTTTAGTGGTACGGTTTTTGTGCTAGTCATAAAACTCCTATCCATGAGACGCTCATTAAGACCAAAGTTTCACTCCTATATGTTGTAAAAAAATTTAAATTTGGCACTAAAATTGCCCTAACAGGTATTTATCTCAGTTTTATTACACATCTACCATCAAACAAACAAAAATCAAGTGCAATTGTATTCTCTAAAGTATCGTACTTTACCCCCCCTTACACTTAAGATGAACATTATCCCCAATGTTCAAATAACAGGATGTAAAAGTAAATAAGGTAAAGGAATGAAATCAAATACCCCCCTGATTCGTTTGGTGGATAAAGAGGTAACATGGTTAGATCTTCTTCCAAGAGAGTGTAGAAGCTCCAAGACTAATGCATCGCCAAAAGCTTGATTCCACATACATCTCCTTGTCCAAAATAACCTATTAAACCTGAGAAAACAAACACGAAAACCTGCATAACATCGGCGGGATAAATTCTATATAAGGATATAATGCTTGTGGAATGATAATTTTGCAGATTCCTGGAGATTATAAGTTAGAGATTTAATAAAAACTTTTTATGAAAACAAAACTTTCAAAAATTTCAGAAAATTAAAACCCTGACGCCGTCAGGTTGTAAAGCCTGACGCCGTCAGAAATGATCTGACAGAATTCTCATGTTAAGTTTCCGGAAAATTTCTGGAAAAACCTATACCTTACTTCCTGGAAATCCTGCAAAACATCATTATGACTCGATACAAGCATTTGACTCAAACAATTACTAATATGTATGTTAATTTAATATTATTACGATTCATGTTCATTTGTTCTAATAAACCGATTTGGATTTCCCTTACACTTAACTTTTGCAAAATACCTTTATATGTAGTTAAGACGAAGTTAAAAACAAAATAAAGCATTTTCACAATTTAGTTTTGAACATGAATCAATAATAATAAAAATTAAACATACATACGGAAGCAAATAAAATCAAACAAAGAAATAAATAAACACACAAAGCAAATAAAGCTTGGGTTGCCTCCCAAGAAGCGCTTTTCTTTATTAACGAGTCTTGTAGCTAGACTCAAAGTCGGGCTCATCTAGTGTCGCTTATGCTCACGTATCCTAGTGTGAGCCATCTAATTATTGCCTCATCCTTCTTGTATTCATCATTCAGCTCCAGACATCCATGATAATATCTCTTATTTTTCTCATGTGGATATTTGAGCCCCTTTCTCTTATCATTTTCACTTAACAAGTCAATAGGCACAATCCTATTGCAAGATTCAATGGAGAAGTTCTTAAACCTAGGGTGTGATCAGGGCATTTGGTAAACAAAATCTTCGTCCCCATCCGAGAATGTAATTAACCCGTCCACAAGTTTTTCGTCAAGGTTGGTTAACCTTTTGAAGGGTTCTCCAAAAATGACTTGGGTTAATTTGTTATCAATAAATTCTCCTTAGTTCTCCATAACCATAAAATCCACCAAGTACACAAAACTTCCTACGAATACGTGTAGTGGCTTAATCCTAGCAACAATGTTATCTCCTTGATATTCTAGCTCATCTACCATGATTTTATTATAATTAGCGCGAGAGATAATGTTCATAGGCAAAGATGAGTTAAGATAAGCATAAAAACTATGATAACCAATCTTACATGGAAATTGAATGTTAAAGAGGCTATCCTTTTCAATCTTAGTCCTAGGGTCAACATACTTAAAGGGATCAATTTCCTCTTTTCTCCATTCCTCGTTAACTACTTCTCCATTACCAGCATCCTCATCAGAGTCTGAGTCGTTAAATGGACTTGCTGCATAGTCATTCTCATGGTCAGACTCCTCCATCTCAGAATTGTTACCAAAGTGGTGGTCGGGTGAAAGGTTGTTGTTTTCAACGATGGGGGCGGGAACGGGTAGTTGGAAGTTTGCACGGCGGAAAATACGAATAACAGGGATCAAGCGATCACTATTACTCATGAGGTAGGCGGAAGGTGTCACAAACAAAAGTACAAAGAAATAAGATAGACTAAAGAAAACCTAGAAAAATAAAATAAAAATCTCACTAGAAAGGAATCTAGTGAGTAGACCTAATAAAATAAAAATTCAACCTAAACAATAACTATTCCCCGGCAGCGGCGCCAAAAACTTGATGCGTGGTTTTGCGACCTTACAACAGGTTTTACCTCTCGAGGGATCTCAAGAGGCTTACAACCCCACCAGGCAGTGTACCTGACCGATGTAGTATAGTGTAGTGGTAAGTACGGGGGATTGATCGTTCTCCACAGGGAATAGTGTTCGTTAGGTATGAAAAACTACTCTAATTAGGTCTAAGGGTGAAGGAAGATTCTTTTTTGTATTTTTATATTTTATGAAAGCAAGTAAAATCTCGGGTTTGAAGGAGTGGGCGGAATTAGTTGCTAGAAAACTAACCCAAATTACTACAAATGCAAATAAAATAAAATAACTGAAAATGAAAAGGTTGTGAAACTTATGTGGAGAGAAATGTGTTTACTTAGATTTCCTTACTCCCTAACTATCTTTTACCGGTTGATTAGTGTGTATTAATTGCGTGGATGACGGGTGTATTCCTTAATACCAATCGTGGGGTGGCGTACGTACTTCCCCAACTCTACAAGCTCCTATTTCACTCCTATGTCGAGCCGGCTAAGAAGCTCCTAACATGGGATCACTAGAATTCGCTCATGCATTAAATACAACCATATAAACCTAGTACGCATTGGTTCATGTTTCTTAAGACGTTCAAGCAAGTTACCGTATAGGAGGTTAGCCAGTTTTCTTAAGCCTAACATCGATAAACAATCATCCAAAACAATTAATAACACACTAACAACTAATAATCAATAGCTAGGTTTCATTAGATCTAAGCAAACACAAGATAAATCTAGCCTAGCATGTTAATCAAAAGACAAGAACAAGATATAATCAAACAACACATAGACATATTGATTGATTAAGTGATTACTTATTTTCAATTAAACATGGGAGATCCAAGGGTATGAAAACCCTTAAAAATGGCAGAAATTCGTCTTAGGGTTTCTCCTCACAAAGTTGCACACCAATGACAAAAAATTGCAAAACTATATATAGAGTTTAAGGGCTGACGACGTCACGTTATAGGACTTGACGCCGTCACCTCACCGTGTCTAGGGTTCCCGGATGGCCTTCTTGACGCCGTCCCTCTTTAGTGCTCCAAAATCCGCTCTGGCCTATCAAGGGTTGACGCCGTCAGAATAGGGCTTGACGCCGTCCCTCTTTAGCTTAAACCGTGATGGCCTTGATCACCTTAAAGGGTGACGCCGTCAGACTTCCTTTGTAAAACTCCCTGGCTTATCATGTGTATTTTTCATATCCACCTCTTTTGCCAAGCCATGACGCCGTCTGGAACAATCCCTGACGCTGTCAAAGGTACTTTTCCAGCCGATTTTTGAGACTTTGCCGTTTTCTTCACTTTTATGCTCCAAAAACGTCCAAAATGCTTCCTTTTCCAGATTTCTTCTCCAAAGTACCTAAAATGACAAAAGGAACGATTTAGGGCAATATTTGATCAAATAAATACGATTTAGGGCTTAAATGACCCCCTAAAAGCGGTACACTTTTCGCTTCATACTAAAAGTGAAGAAAACGACAAAGTCTCAAAATCATACTAAAAGTTACCTTTGACGGCGTCAGGATCCTCTCCAGACGGCGTCACGGCTTGGCAATAAAATGGTGGATGTGAAAATTACTCATGATAAGCCAGTGAAATTTGCATGAAATTCTGACGGCGTCACGCTTTAATATGATCAAGGTCGTCACGGCTTAATTTAGAGAGGGACGGCGTCACGCATAATCCTGACGGCGTCAAGCCTTGATAAGCCAGAACGGATTTTAGAGAGCTAAAGAGGGACGGCGTCAAGAAGGTCATTCGGGAACCCTAAAAGCGGCAAGGTGACGGCGTCACACTCCATAACGTGACGCCGTCAGATCTGAAAGTCTATATATAGTTTTGCAATTTTTTGTCATTAGTGTGGAACTTAGTGTGGAACTTATTAAGGAACTTTGTGTGTAAAAACCCTAAGACGAATTTGGCAGCTTTTTCAATTCTTTTTGCCTTGAGATCTTCCATGTTGCATTGAAGATAAGTTATCAATTAATCATTCAATATGTCTATGTGTTGTTTGATTCTATCTTGTTCTTGTCTTTTGTTTAACATGCTAGGCTAGATTTATCTTGTGTTTGCTTAGATCTAATGAAACCTAGCTATTGATTATTGGTTATTAGTGTGTTGTTAGTTGTATTGGATGATTGTTCATCTATGTTAGGCTTAAGAAAACTGGCTAACTTCCTATTCGGTAACTTGCTTGAACGTCTTAAGAAACATGAACCAATGCGTACTAAAGGTTTTTATGGTTGTATTTAATGCACAAGCGAATTCTAGTGATCCCATGTTAGGAGCTTCCTAGCCGGCTTGACATAGGAGTGAAGTAGGAGCTTGTAGAGTTGGGGAAGTACGTACGCCACCCCACGAATGGTATTAAGGAATACACCCGTCATCCACGCAACTAATACACACTAATCAACCGGTAAAAGATAGTTAGGGAGTAAGGAAATCTAAGTAAACACATTTTCCTCCACATAAGTTTTCACCAACCTTTTCATTTTCAGTTATTTTATTTTATTTGCATTCGTAGTTATTTGGGTTAGTTGACTAGCAACTAATTCCGCCCACTCTTTCAAACCCGAGATTTTACTTGCTTTCATAAAAAAATATAAAAACATAAAAAGAATCTTCTCTCACCCTTAGACCTATTAGAGTAATTTTTCATACCTAACGAACACTATTCCCTGTGGAGAACGATCAATCCCCCGTACTTACCACTACACTATACTACATCGGTCAGGTACACTGCCTGGTGGGGTTGTAAGCCTCTTGAGATCCCTCGAGAGGTAAAACCTGTTGTAAGGTTGCAAAACCACGCATCAAGTTTTTGGCGCCGCTGCCGGGGAATAGTTATTGTTTAGGTTGAATTTTTATTTTATAGGTCTACTCACTAGATTCCTTTCTAGTGAGATTTTTATTTTATTTTTCTAGGTTTTCTTTAGTCTATCTATTTTCTTCGTTTCTTTGTTCGTAACCATTACCATTCGACATCATGGAAGATGGTAATATCCTTAATCCCAACAACCCACCACCACAACAACCACCACCACCTCCTAGAGCCCGTACTTTAGGAGAATACTCCCGTCCTAGCCACCATGGCTATCGAAACACCATTGAGCTCACTCAAGGAGCCAATATCACACCCTTGCGATCCGACACCATCCGGTTGGTGCAAAGCGGATGCGCATTCCATGGACTTCGTTCTGAAGATCCTAACCAACATCTCAAGGACTTTCTCAAAATCGTTGATTCTATAGACCTTGATGTTGTCACTCGAGAGACGACCCGACTGCGTCTCTTTCAATTCTCTCTGCGGGACCAAGCTAGTCAATGGCTAGAGCGTCAACCCGCAGGATCCATCACCTCTTGGGATGATCTCACCACTCGTTTCCTTGCTCAGTTTTTCCCACCGGGAAGAACTACCAAGCTAAGGAATGATATCTTGATGTTCCAACAACGTCAAGGCGAAACTCTCTACGAGGCATGGACTCGATTCAAGGACTTACTCCAAAAAGTCCCTCATCATGGCATAGAACTTTGGCTCCTAGTCCAAATCTTCTATGACCATATCAATCTCTACACGAGGCAAACCATTGACCAATCGGCCGGTGGTAAGCTACGTGATCTAAGTGCGGAACAATCATGAGCTCTCCTAGAGGATCTTGCTCTTTATGACAACGAAAGTTGGAGTGATCCCCGTGATTTGAATAAAACGGTCAAGGCAATATCTTTGCCTTCGAACAATTCAAGCACTTCCGACCGTAGGATCATAGAACTTGAAGACCAAGTCAAGTTTCTCATGAAATCCTACAAAGCTCCTAAACCTTCAAGCCAAGTGAACAAAATCACTTCTTCATGTGAATTATGTAGTGGTCCCCACGACACTCGTGATTGCATGGAACTCCCCGAACAAGCTTTTGTGGACTACGCATCCTCGCGTACCGACGGAGCGGGAGACAAGTGGTACACTTTCAAACCCGAGCCAAACCCCTACAGTGATGCATACAACCCCTCATGGAAAAATCACCCAAACCTTAGGTGGAAACAAAACCAAAACGCACAACAAACCAATTCTTCCAACCCACCTAATCGTTTCCAATCAAGCGGTTCCAACTCGAACCGTACTTTCAACAACAATCCTTCCGGCAATGGTAGTACCGACAACTTTGAAGGATTGATGTCTCAATTTATGGCATCTCAAGAAGCTCGTTTAGCCAAGTTTGAAGCCGATTTCAAACAAAAACAAAGCGAGATGACCAATAAGATTGACACTTTGTTGAAAGCCCTCAATGACCGAGAAATGGGAGCACTCCCTAGCAACACGGTCAAGAACCCGAAACTAAACGTTAACGCCGTTTCATCGGTTACGTCTCCTAGTTCTTGTCCACAATATTATTCGGTTAATTCCATGAGCTCGTGTTTCAAACAAACCCATGTCATAGTTGAAACACCTCCCACTCAAAACCTTGACGAAGAATTCAAGGAGCTCCACCTTGAAAGTCCGGTTGTTGATGTGTTGGATGAGAAGAAGCTCAAGTTAGGCGAAAAAGGGACCGCCTTCGTTCAAAACAAGCTACCTAAGAAGTTAGATGATCCGGGCTTATTTGCTCTACCTTGCAAGATCGGTAATTCGGAGGCTTATGACACATTAGCCGATCTTGGATCAAGCCTTAACCTACTTCCGTTACCTCTTTACACCTCTCTAAAACTTGGAAAACTTGAAGAAACCGAGGTAATAATAGGCTTAGCGGATGGAAGTGTTGCTTACCCGGTTGGAGTAGTTAAGGACGTTTTAGTACACATTGGAAAACTAACCATTTTAGCCGATTTCCACGTCCTTGATATGGTTAGCGACCCTACATGCCCCTTGTTGATAGGTAGAGGATTTTTGGCGACCGCTAGTGCTATGATTGATTGTAAGGAATCTAAGATAGCGGTAGGAGAAGGTGATACTTGGTCAGTCTATGATGTTAAGAAACATGCCTATGATACTAGTGAGGAACCGACACCCCATTGGTTAGAATCAAATAGTAGACCATCTAGATATGGACCTTGGATTGATAGAGACTTCATAGGACCCCAACGCCCATTTTACCTAGAAGAGGACTTTGTGAACCGAACACATACGGTAGAGCAACTCTTAGCTAGGGACACCGAATTGGATCCATTTGAAGACTCTCTAGTTTTTAGGAAGATGATTGATTTCCTAGGAGTTTTGCCAATTAACCTAGGAATGAATAAGTGGACTTGTGAGGAAGATGATCATAAGTGGAATTGGGACAAACCACCCAAAGATGGAGATGGGTCATGGCATATTAAGATGACATTGTATGACCCGGATGGAGAGAAGTTTGAAAAGATATATTGTACTAAGCGGACCAATAGGAAACTTCAATCCAAGCTTAACCCTAAAGACGTCCTCAATGACGAGCTTACTTACATAGGGTAGCGTGACTTTGAGTCTAGCTACAAGACTCGTTAATAAAGAAAAGCGCTTCTTGGGAGGCAACCCAAGCTTTATTTGCTTTGTGTGTTTATTTATTTGTTTGTTTGATCTTATTTGTTTACGTATGTGTGTTTAATTTTTATTCTTATTGATTCATGTTCAAAACTAATTTGTGAAAATGCTTTATGTTGTTTTTAACTTCGCCTTAACTACATATAAAGGTATTTTGCAAAAGTTAAGTGTAAGGGAAATCCAAATTTGTTTTTAAGAACAAGATTGAACATGAACGATAACAATGAGATATAAGCATACATATTAGTAATTGTTTGAGTCAAATGCTTGTATCGAGTCATAATGATGTTTTGCAGGAATTCCAGGAAGTAAGGTATAGGTTTTTCCAGAAATTTTCCGGAAACTTAACATGAGAATTCTGTCAGATCATTTCTGACGGCGTCAGGCTTTACAACCTGACGGCGTCAGGTTTTAATTTTCTGAAAATTTTGAAAGTTTTGTTTTCATAAAAACTTTTTATTAAATCTCTAACTTATAAACTCCAGGAATCTGCAAAAATTATCATTCCACAAGCATTATATCCTTATATATAGAGTTTATCCCGCCGATGTTATGCAGGTTTTCGTGTTTGTTTTCTCAGGTTTAACAGGTTATTTTGGACAAGGAATTGTATGTGGAATCAAGCTTTTGGCGATGCATTAGTCATGGAGCTTCAACATTACTTTGGAAGAAGATCTAACCGTGTTACTTCATTATCCACCGAGCGAATCAGGGGAGTATTTGATTTCATTCTTTTACTTTATGCTTTTACATCTTGTTATTTGAACATTGGGGACAATGTTCATCTTAAGTGTAAGGGGGGGGGGGTAAAAGTACGATTTTAGAGAATGCTATTACGCTTGATTTTTGTTTGTTTAATGGTAGATGTGTAATAAAACTGAGATAAATACCTGTTAGGGTAATTTTAGTGCCAAATTTAAAATTTTTTACAACATTTAGGAGTGAAACTTTGATTTTAATGAGCGTCTCACGGATAGGAGTTATATGACTAGCACAAAAAACCGTACCACTAAAAAATTTTCCACCCCCAAATATGTGAGGTTCGCCCCTAGAATTGGTAGGAAAAGCATTTATGCTATGATGTGTGTACCGGTAGCACTTAGATTCTAGAACTTGCATTAGGACCATTCCGAGGCCACAAGTGAGACTACATTCATGTAGTTAGATTTACTACATGATAAGAGGCATTAGGATTAACCCATTGTTTTACACCTGTGTTTTTGTTATAATTACATTGACTACATTGGTCAAGTAATTCTCCCACACCCTTTGCGTTGTACTCATTTTTAGTACACGATACCCCTAGTACACCCCTCAGAGCCTATCTTTTCGTTTCGACCTTTAAGCATTTTACTTAAAGGAAGAATTTGTTTACACCCCACTAAAATGTACACCCAAATCGCCTTAGCCTACCTTGTATGCACTCATTTTTAGTGCATTATTGTTACAACATTTGTTTAAACCCCAAGTTAATTATCTAATTGATTACATGGTTGCTAAGTCGAGTCATATCCTTGTACATATTGTTTTGGGATGATTGGGACTCATGGGTAAAGTACTAGTGTAATGGAGTAATGGGGAAGAACATAATTTATTACCCTCATATGTGCTAAATATTTTAAAAGTACTCCAAGTTTTCAATTATCTTAATTCGAGTCATTAGAATAGTTTTTTGTAAAGTTATGTAAAAGTTCAAGTGTAAGGGGAATGCAATGCCCCTATGATGTATTATTTTGGATGGTAGGGCAAAAGTGTATGTAAAAAAAAAAAAAAAAAAAAAAAAAAAAAAAAAATCGTAAAATCAAGAAAAATACAAAAAAATGAGAAAAAAAGAAAAATAGAAAAAACATACGGACTACCATCCTGTTTCATTTTATGTTTATTTTATGTTTTTGTTACTTTGTTATTAGCTTAAATCGAGTCGAGTCTTGGCTTAGCAACATTGTATAGTACATGTAATTGATCAAGATCTTTAACTCGCCACCAGTAAAATATCCTTTATCCAACAAAACCGTGTTTTCCATTTCCCTACACCTCACGTTATAACCCATGTAAAAGCCCTCTTTGATAGTTTATCTTAGGTGCTTACGCCTAGTGGAGGAGGTTTTCGATCCTTTCCCAAGCCTATGGTAATCTATTTGCTATGATAGGTAGTGAGAGATATTATCCGTTTTCATTTATGAGATTTATTTTGATGACACCTGAGAGATGTGAGTATCTAAACACTACTTGTGAGGTGCTAGTTTATAATCTCCGTGCTTATTATGATTGAAGTGAAACAATTATTTGTTGTAATTACTTTTATGTTTGCATTAAATGACCCCTAACCTGTATTTTGATTAGAATAAAAGCGCATTTGCTTGAGGACAAGCAAATCTCAAGTGTAAGGGTATTTGATGAAGCGAAAAGTGTACCGCTGATTGCGTGGTTTTGTAACCTTACAACAGGTTTTACCTCTCGAGGGATCTCAAGAGGCTTACAACCCCACCAGGCAGTGTACCTGACCGATGTAGTATAGTGTAGTGGTAAGTACGGGGGATTGATCGTTCTCCACAGGGAATAGTGTTCGTTAGGTATGAAAGGCTACTCTAATTAGGCCTAAGGGTTGAGGAAGATTCTTTTTTATGTTTTTATAGTTTTTATGAAAGCAAGTAAAATCTCGGTTTTGATAGAGTGGGCGGAATTAGTTGCTAGTCAACTAACCCAAATTACTACGAATGCAAATAAAATAAAATAACAAAAATGAAATGTGGTGAGAAACTTATGTGTAGAGAAATGTGTTTACTTAGATTTCCTTACTCCCTAACTATCTTTTACCGGTTAATTAGTGTGTATTAGTCGCGTGGATGACGGGTGTATTCCTTAATACCATTCGTGGGGTGGCGTACTTACTTCCCCAACTCTACAAGCTCCTACTTCACTCCTATGTCGAGCTGGCTAGGAAGCTCCTAACATGGGATAACTAGAATTCACTTGTGCATTAAATACAACCATAAAAACCTTTAGTACGCGTTTGGTTCATGTTTCTTAAGACGTTCAAGCAAGTTACCGAATAGGAAGTTAGCCAGTTTTCTTAAGCCTAACATAGATAAACAATCATCCAATACAACTAACAACACACTAACAACCAATAATCAATAGCTAAGTTTCATTAGATCTAAGCAAACACAAGATAAAATTAGCCTAACATGTTAAACAAAAGACAAGAATAAGATAGAATCAAACAACACATAGACATATTGAATGATTAATTGATAACTTATCTTTCAATGAAACATGGAAGATCTCAAGGCAAAAAGCCCTGAAAAAGTAGCTAAAATCGTCTTAGGGTTTTATCCCAAAATTCCACACACTAAGCTCTCTCTAATGACAAAAGATTAGAAAACTATATATAGATTTTTGGATCTGACGGCGTCACCTTATGGAGTGTGACGCCGTCACCTCGCCGCTTTTAGGGTTCCCGGATGACCTTCTTGACGCCGTCCCTCTTTAGCTCTTCAAAAATCCATTCTGGCTTATCAAGGCTTGACGCCGTCGAACCTAGAACGTGACGCCGTCCCCTTATGATTTAAGCCGTGACGCCCTTGATCAAGTTAAAGCGTGACGCCGTCAGAATTCACATGCTATTTTCACTGGCTTATCATGAGTAAATTTCACGTCCAACTTTTCTTGCCAAAGCATGACGCCGTCTAGAGTAAATCTTGACGCCGTCAAGAGTAACTTTTAGCCGATTTTTGAGACTTTGCCGTTTTCTTCACTTTAATGCTCCAAAAACGTCCAAAATGCCTCCTTTTCCAGATTTCTCCTCAAAAGTACCTAAAATGACAAAAGGAACGATTTAGGGCAATATTTGATCAAATAAATACGATTTAGGGCTTAAATGACCCCTTAAAAGCGGTACACTTTTCGCCTCATCAAATACCCTTACACTTGAGATTTGCTTGTCCTCAAGCAAATGCGCTTTTATTCTAATCAAAATACAAGTTAGGGGTCATTTAATGCAAACATAAAAGTAATTACAACAAATAATCGTTCCACTTCAATCATAATAAGCACGGAGATTATAAACTAGCACCTCACAAGTAGTGTTTAGATACTCACATCTCTCAAGTGTCATCAAAATAAATCTCATAAATGAAAACGGATAATATCTCTCACTACCTGTCATAGCAAATAGATTACCATAGGCTTGGGAAAGGATCGAAAACCTCCTCCACTAGGCGTAAGCACCAAAGATAAACTATCAAAGAGGGCTTTTAAATGGGTTATAACGTTAGGTGTAGGGAAAAGGAAAACACGGTTTTGTTGGATACGGGATATTTTACTGGTGGCGAGTTAAAAATCTTGATCAATTACATGTACTATACAATGTTGCTAAGCCAAGACTAGACTCGATCTTAAGCTAGAAACGAAATAACAAAATAACAAAAATATAAAACAAACATAAAATAAAACGGGATGGTAGTCCGTATGTTTTTTCTATTTTTCTTTTTCTCAATTTTTTGTATTTTTCTTGATTTTTTCGATTTTTTTTTTTTTTTTTTTTTTTTTTTTTTTTTGATCATACACTTTTACCCTACCATCCAAAATAATACATCATAGGGGCATTGCATTCCCCTTACACTTGAACTTTTACATAACTTTACAAATACTAATCTAATGACTCGAATTAAGATAATTGAAAAACTTGGAGTACTTTTAAAACATTTAGCACATATGGGGGTAATAAATGATGTTCTTCCCCGTTACTCCATTACACTAGTACTTTACCTATGAGTCCCAATCGTCCCAAAACAATATGTACAAGGATATGACTCGACTTAGCAACCATGTAATCAATTAGATAATTAACTTGGGTTTAAACAAATGTTGAAACAATAATGCACTAAAGATGAGTGCATACAAGGTAGGCTAAGGCGATTTGGGTGTACATTTTAGTGGGGTGTAACAAATTCTTTCTTTAAGTAAAATGCTTAAAGGTCGAAACGAAAAGATAGGCTCTGAGGGGTGTACTAGGGGTATCGTGTACTAAAAATGAGTACAACGCAAAGGGTGTGGGAGAATTACTTGACCAATGTAGCCAATGTAATTATAACAAAAACACAGGTGTAAAACAATGGGTTAATCCTAATGCCTCTTATCATGTAGTAAATCTAACTACACGAATGTAGTCTCACTTGTGGCCTCGGAATGGTCCTAACGCAAGTTCTAGAATCTAAGTGCTACCGGTACACACATCATAGCATAAATGCTTTTCCTACCAATTCTAGGGGCGAACCTCACATATTTGGGGGTGGAAAATTTTTTTAGTGGTACGGTTTTTGTGCTAGTCATATAACTCCTATCCGTGAGACGCTCATTAAGATCAAAGTTTCACTCCTATATGTTGTAAAAAATTTTAAATTTGGCACTAAAATTACCTTAACAAGTATTTCTCTCAGTTTTATTACACATCTACTATTAAACAAACAAAAATCAAGCGCAATGGCATTCTCTAAAATCGTACTTTTACCCTCCCCTTACACTTAAGATGAACATTGTCCCCAATGTTCAAATAATAAGATGTAAAAGCAAGAAGTAAAAGAATGAAATCAAATACTCCTCTGATTCGCTCGGTGGATAATGAAATTACACGGTTAAATCTTCCTCCAAAGAGAATGTTGAAGCTCCATGACTAATGCATCGCCATAAGCTTGATTCCATAAACATCTCCTTGTCCAAAACAACCTGTTAAACCTGAGAAAACAAACACGAAAACCTGCATAACATCGGCGGGAAAAATCTATATATAAGGATATAATGCTTGTGGAATGAAAATTTTGCAGATTCCTAGAGATTATAAGTTGGAGATTTTAATAAAAACTTTTTATGAAAACAAAACTTTCAAAAATTTCTGGAAATTAAATCTGACGCCGTCAGGTTATAACCCCTGACGCCGTCAGAAATGACCTGACAAAAATTTTCGTTTTAAGTTTCCGGAAAATTTCTGGAAAAACCTTTTACCTTACTTCCTGGAAATCCTGCAAAACATCATTATGACTCGATACAAGCATTTGACTCAAACAAACACTAATATGTATGCTAATTTATTATTATTACGATTCATGTTCATTTGTGTTCTAATAAACCGATTTAGATTTCCCTTACACTTATCTTTTGCAAAATACCTTTATATGTAGTTAAGACGAAGTTAAAAACAACATAAAGCATTTTCACAAATTAGTTTTTAACATGAATCAATACTAATAAAAATTAAACCCACATACGGAAACAAATAAAAACAAACAAACAAATAAATAAACACACAAAGCAAATAAAACAAATAAAGCTTGGGTTGCCTCCCAAGAAGCGCTTTTCTTTATTAACGAGTCTTGTAGCTAGACTCAAAGTCACGTACATTACGTGACTCCATCATCGGTCACGGTTCCTAGGCCATTCTCCTTCCCGGTTCTATATTCCGGTCCTAATTTCAAACAATCCTTGTAGAAACCGAATATCCTTTCCATAACATAGTCTACTCCTTTACTTCTATCCTTATCATTCCTATAGTAGACCGCTTGTTTAAGCTCCTTCTCAACATTTGACAAGTGTTGGAATTGTTCTATCTTATATGGCATTTGGTAGCTTACTTCATCGGTCTCATCCTTAAATCTAACTATCCCTAAGGAAGGTTCATAAGTCATTCTAGAGACCTCAACAAATGGTTTTCCAAAAACCACTTGAGTCAAGGATGCATCGACTATTGGGCGGATATCTTCTACAATTACAAAGTCGGTGACATAGGTGAAGTTTCCTACATAAACCGGTAATCCCTTAACTCTTCCCGTGAAGTTACTCATCCAACCCTTGTCAGGGAGCATCCTATACCCAAGTTGATTTTTCATTATCAAGTTGTAGTGGGCTCTAGTCATGATGTTTATAGGCGATCTAAGGTCGATGTAAGCTTTCCACACATGTAGATGTCCGATGTTGCATGGTATGTTGAGATTAGAAGGGTCGCCTATTTCAATGATTGGTCTACCTAGGAAGTATGGTGTCTCGGGGTCATCAAATAAGTTTGTATGATATGCACGCTCTTCCTTAGTGGGTAGCCTATTGAAGTAGTCCTCATCATCATCTACTTCTTCAATCTCACTTGTCCTAACTTCCTTATCAACCTCGACTTTCCTATCCTCATCCTTAGGTTCACTATTATCCTCATTCCTATCAATTGGTTTAATAGTGACAATGTTGACAAAGTGGACGTGTTTGGATGAAGAGGGGTCTTTTACTTGGGGTCCGCTATTTGTGTTCCTAGCGTCCTTATGTGGAGGTGATAACACTTGGTTATTGAGGGCTTTCAACAAGTTGTCAATTTTATTGGTCATCTCAGTTTGTTGTTGATTGAATTCGGTCTCGAATCTAGCTATCCGAGCTTCTTGAGATGCCATAAATTGGGAAATCAATCCTTCAAAGTTATTGGTACTACCATTGCCGGAAGGATTGTTGTTGAAAGTACGGTTCGAGTAGGAACCGCTTGATTGGAAATGATTAGGTGGGTTGGAAGAATTGGTTTGTTGAGAGTTTTGGTTTTGTTTCCACCTAAGGTTCGGGTGATTTTTCCATGAGGGGTTGTATGAATCACCATAATGGTTTGGCTCGGGTTTGAAAGTGTACCACTTGTCTCCCGCTCCGTCGGTACGCGAGGATGCGTAGTCCACAAAAGCTTGTTCGGGGAGTTCCATGCAATCACGAGTGTCGTGGGGACCACTACATAATTCACATGAAGAAGTGATTTTGTTCACTTGGTTTGAAGGTTTAGGAGCCTCGTAGGATTTCATGAGAAACTTGACTTGGTCTTCAAGTTCTATGATCCTACGGTCAGAAGTGCTTGAATTGTTCGAAGGCAAAGATATTGCCTTGACCGTTTTATTCAAATCACGGGGATCACTCCAACTTTCGTTGTCATAAAGAGCAAGATCCTCTAGGAGAGCCCATGATTGTTCCGCACTTAGATCACGTAGCTTGCCACCGGCCGATTGGTCAATGGTTTGCCTCGTGGAGAGATTGATATGATCATAGAAGATTTGGACTTGGAGCCAAAGTTCTATGCCATGGTGAGGGACTTTTTGGAGTAAGTCCTTGAATCGAGTCCATGCCTCGTAGAGAGTTTCGCCTTGACGTTGTTGGAACATCAAGATATCATTCCTTAGCTTGGTAGTTCTTCCCGGTGGGAAAAACTGAGCAAGGAAACGAGTGGTGAGATCATCCCAAGAGGTAATGGATCCTGCGGGTTGACGTTCTAGCCACTGACTAGCTTGGTCCCGCAGAGAGAATTGAAAGAGACGCAATCGGGTCGTCTCTCGAGTGGCAACATCAAGGTCTATAGAATCAACGATTTTAAGAAAGTCCTTGAGATGTTGATTAGGATCTTCAGAACGAAGTCCATGGAATGCGCATCCGCTTTGCACCAACCGGATGGTGTCGGATCGCAAGGGTGTGATATTGGCTCCTTGAGTGAGCTCAATGGTGTTTCGATAGCCATGGTGGCTAGGACGGGAATACTCTCCTAAAGTACGGGCTCTAGGAGGTGGTTGTGGTTGTTGTGGTGGTGGGTTGTGGGGGTTAAGGATATTACCATCTTCCATGATGTCGGACGGTAATGGTTACGAACAAAGACACGAAGAAAATAGATAGACTAAAGAAAACCTAGAAAAATAAAATAAAAATCTCACTAGAAAGGAATCTAGTGAGTAGACCTAATAGAAATAAAAATTCAACCTAAACAATAACTATTCCCCGGCAGCGGCGCCAAAAACTTGATTGCGTGGTTTTGTAACCTTACAACAGGTTTTACCTCTCGAGGGATCTCAAGAGGCTTACAACCCCACCAGGCAGTGTACCTGACCGATGTAGTATAGTGTAGTGGTAAGTACGGGGGATTGATCGTTCTCCACAGGGAATAGTGTTCGTTAGGTATGAAAGGCTACTCTAATTAGGCCTAAGGGTTGAGGAAGATTCTTTTTTATGTTTTATAGTTTTTATGAAAGCAAGTAAAATCTCGGTTTTGATAGAGTGGGCGGAATTAGTTGCAAGTCAACTAACCCAAATTACTACGAATGCAAATAAAATAAAATAACAAAAATGAAATGTGGTGAGAAACTTATGTGTAGAGAAATGTGTTTACTTAGATTTCCTTACTCCCTAACTATCTTTTACCGGTTAATTAGTGTGTATTAGTCGCGTGGATGACGGGTGTATTCCTTAATACCATTCGTGGGGTGGCGTACTTACTTCCCCAACTCTACAAGCTCCTACTTCACTCCTATGTCGAGCCGGCTAGGAAGCTCCTAACATGGGATCACTAGAATTCGCTTGTGCATTAAATACAACCATAAAAACCTTTAGTACGCGTTTGGTTCATGTTTCTTAAGACGTTCAAGCAAGTTACCGAATAGGAAGTTAGCCAGTTTTCTTAAGCCTAACATAGATAAACAATCATCCAATACAACTAACAACACACTAACAACCAATAATCAATAGCTAAGTTTCATTAGATCTAAGCAAACACAAGATAAAATTAGCCTAACATGTTAAACAAAAGACAAGAATAAGATAGAATCAAACAACACATAGACATATTGAATGATTAATTGATAACTTATCTTTCAATGAAACATGGAAGATCTCAAGGCAAAAAGCCCTGAAAAAGTAGCTAAAATCGTCTTAGGGTTTTATCCCAAAATTCCACACACTAAGCTCTCTCTAATGACAAAAGATTAGAAAACTATATATAGATTTTTGGATCTGACGGCGTCACCTTATGGAGTGTGACGCCGTCACCTCGCCGCTTTTAGGGTTCCCGGATGACCTTCTTGACGCCGTCCCTCTTTAGCTCTTCAAAAATCCATTCTGGCTTATCAAGGCTTGACGCCGTCGAACCTAGAACGTGACGCCGTCCCCTTATGATTTAAGCCGTGACGCCCTTGATCAAGTTAAAGCGTGACGCCGTCAGAATTCACATGCTATTTTCACTGGCTTATCATGAGTAAATTTCACGTCCAACTTTTCTTGCCAAAGCATGACGCCGTCTAGAGTAAATCTTGACGCCGTCAAGAGTAACTTTTAGCCGATTTTTGAGACTTTGCCGTTTTCTTCACTTTAATGCTCCAAAAACGTCCAAAATGCCTCCTTTTCCAGATTTCTCCTCAAAAGTACCTAAAATGACAAAAGGAACGATTTAGGGCAATATTTGATCAAATAAATACGATTTAGGGCTTAAATGACCCCTTAAAAGCGGTACACTTTTCGCCTCATCAACCGCTTTTAAGGGGTCATTTAAGCCCTAAATCGTATTTATTTGATCAAATATTGCCCTAAATCGTCCCTTTTGTCATTTTAGGTACTTTTGAGAAGAAATCTGGAAAAGGAAGCATTTTGGACGTTTTTGGAGCATAAAAGTGAAGAAAACGACAAAGTCTCAAAATCATACTAAAAGTTACCTTTGACAGTGTCAGGATACTCTCCAGACGGCATCACGGCTTGGCAATAAAATGGTGGATGTGAAAATTACTCATGATAAGCCAGTGAAATTTGCATGAAATTCTGACGGTGTCACGCTTTAATATGATCAAGGTCGTCACGGCTTAATTTAGAGAGGGACGGCGTCACGCATAATCCTGACGGCGTCAAGCCTTGATAAGCCAGAACGGATTTTAGAGAGCTAAAGAGGGAAGGCGTCAAGAAGGTCATCCGGGAACCCTAAAAGCGGCGAGGTGACGGCGTCACACTCCATAACGTGACGCCGTCAGATCTGAAAGTCTATATATAGTTTTGCAATTTTTTGTCATTAGTGTGGAACTTAGTGTGAAACTTATTGAGGAACTTTGTGTGTAAAAACCCTAAGACGAATTTGGCAGCTTTTTCAAGGCTTTTTGCCTTGAGATCTTCCATGTTGCATTGAAGATAAGTTATCAATTAATCATTCAATATGTCTATGTGTTGTTTGATTCTATCTTGTTCTTGTTCTTGTCTTTTGTTTAACATGCTAGGCTAGATTTATCTTGTGTTTGCTTAGATCTAATGAAACCTAGCTATTGATTATTGGTTATTAGTGTGTTGTTAGTTGTATTGGATGATTGTTCATCTATGTTAGGCTTAAGAAAACTGGCTAACTTCCTATTCGGTAACTTGCTTGAACGTCTTAAGAAACATGAACCAATGCGTACTAAAGGTTTTTATGGTTGTATTTGATGCACAAGCGAATTCTAGTGATCCCATGTTAGGAGCTTCCTAGCCGGCTCGACATAGGAGTGAAGTAGGAGCTTGTAGAGTTGGGGAAGTACGTACGCCACCCCACGAATGGTATTAAGGAATACACCCGTCATCCACGCAACTAATACACACTAATCAACCGGTAAAAGATAGTTAGGGAGTAAGGAAATCTAAGTAAACACATTTTCCTCTACATAAGTTTTCACCAACCTTTTCATTTTCAGTTATTTTATTTTATTTGCATTCGTAGTTATTTGGGTTAGTTGACTAGCAACTAATTCCGCCCACTCTTTCAAACCCGAGATTTTACTTGCTTTCATAAAAAAATATAAAAACATAAAAAGAATCTTCTCTCACCCTTAGACCTATTAGAGTAAATTTTCATACCTAACGAACACTATTCCCTGTGGAGAACGATCAATCCCCCGTACTTACCACTACACTATACTACATCGGTCAGGTACACTGCCTGGTGGGGTTGTAAGCCTCTTGAGATCCCTCGAGAGGTAAAACCTGTTGTAAGGTTGCAAAACCACGCATCAGAATTCCTCAAACTTCAGGCTGACCGAATCAAAGAACACAATCTTAAGGTCAAGCTTAATGATGAAAGGAAGAGGAAAACTTATGAGAAGTATCTGTGGTACATGATGAAGACAAAGGGTGAATGCACCATAACTGACATGACCATTCATAACACTAAGTCCATAAGCATTACTGTTTACAGAGGGCCAAGAAAGTCTGAGAAGAACACACCCTTCAAATTCTCAGATTATGGGCTCAAGGAATGGGACATGATGGGGCCCATCCTGAGGAAGAAGTAGAACAGGATCATTCCTGACCTTCTAGCTACCCTGAGCAACAAATATGAGGAACTGGAAAGGATAGCCAAGAGCTTGGGGATAGATCATGAGAATGCACTTGCTTCTCAGGGACTTGCAATCCCTGAACCTACTCAGAAGACTGGGAAGAAGAGGAAAGCTGTGGGACAGGAACCTGAACAATTCATAGCAGCTCTTCATTGCAACAGGACTCCTCCTCAAGGGGTCAAGTTTGTTCCCAACAAAGTTATCAAGCTTCCTGAGTATGGCATCTTCTTCGTCGATGAGTTTGGCCAACAAGCCTTTCAAAGAGTAAGTGACATAAACCTGGTGGAAACAACAACTATTCTTGCTTACAAGCTGATGGCACTTCACGTGAAGAGCCCTGAAAATGAAGAGTTTATAAGGCTGATGGACAGGATGATAAATGAAAGACCCGAAAAGGAGAAGTTGGTGTCTAAGAAGGCTAAGTTGGAGCTCATGGGAATCTTGGAAGCCTGAGTACAGATCCCTGAGCATTATGTTTAGATTATAGGACTTTGTAATGATATAAATAAAATGATGGCCCATGTTTTGTTATATCAGTGTCCTTTAATAGCTTTCTAATATATTCAGTGTAAGAAGAAGCCCATTTGCTCACTTACACTGATCAAAACACTTAGGCATAATTTATATCCAAATAGGGGGAGATTGTTGGGTCCATTCAGTACCCAAGCGTCTTGACAACAAGGATTTGAATACAAATTAACCCAAGTGTTAAACAACCGTGAACGCTCTCAGGTCACTGAGTGAACAGTCACTCAGTGAGTTATCTTCAGGATGCTTAGGACGAGTCTAAGAAGAAAGACTCACCATTCAGTGAGGCGGAACTCCCTGAGTGTTACTTAAGCCAAAGAAGAAGATAATGGGTTCAGTGAGTGATGACAATAACTCACTGAACCCCAGTCTCCTCAACAACTAAAGAATGAAGATGAAGACTGAAGACCAAGACTGAAGAATCTGAAGTCTGAAAGAAAGGCGGGACAAGGCAGGAAGAGTTTGAAAAGATAAAGAGAAGTCCTTATCAGGCCAAAGTCAAACTTTCCTGAAAGGCTTGAGAACAAGAGCAGTGTCATCACTGTCACTCAGAAAGCAGTATTAACCTATTCCCAAAATAGATTCTTGTAACATGGAAAAAATACATCAATATTTTGTCCTGATTCGTTAGGTCATTATTTTTGTCTTTATAGTCACGGGTGCTCTTTTATACTTGTGTATAAATAGGATCATAAGGGAAAAAAGTGGACAACTTTTGTGCACTTAATGCTTAGACATTGACAAAACCAATTTTCTCCCCCAAAGAGCAACCTAGTCCCTGAGATAGCTCAGTGGTTCATTCATAGTTGCCACTCAAGCATAGCTTGAGTTTTGTGAGGAGAACATACCATACCTTGTCGTTTCAATCCAAAGTATTTATTCCGCGAACACTTGGGTATAGATTCTTTTGATTAATTTCTAATAAGAATTTAAGCGTTAAAAAAATTGTGTTTTTATCTTTTACATTTTACTTATTCGTTTAAATTAATCAACGCATTGCTTAGTCATGGAACATGATTAGGTTAACTTTGTAGTTAAATCTAAATTATGTAACAGGAACAACACCGACCTAACCAAAGATAATAATTTACGCACACGAACACAGGAAACGCAGGGTATACACACTTTACCAAAAGCAATTAACCACGGACTTAAATCTACAGGGTAGGCTAAGGTGTAAAGGTGTAACGAAACATTTTTAACATTGGTGTAACAAACAAAAGGAATGACTCTGAGGGTTTTTCTAGGGGTATCTTACTCTAAAAATGAGAGTAACAAAAGGGTTTATACGGGGGTTAACTAACCAGTGTAGTTAGTTAATAACACATAACATATATAGGCTATTTGGGTGTAATCCTAGAAATTTACCTAGTTAGACAAGTCACTCCAATTATATCAATAATACTCATTATGGTGGTCTCGAATAGTATACAAGCCAAGTTCTAAAGTTTACTACAAGTCACCGGCACACTCATATTTTTGTGGAATTTGGGTAAAATATTGGGAAACGGATAAGGCTAAATTCTCACAATTTGGAAATAAGGGTTATGTGTGCGGTTATGCAACTTAGATTTAACAAAAACATGCTAGAAAAAATTTAAATTTAAGCATATTAAGCGCATATTAAGAATTTTTTTGAAAAATAAGGACAAGTAACGTGTTAATTCTCCATCCCCCCACTTAACTTAAAAATTGAAATTAAAAACAGGAAATAGAAAGAATTAGAACGGAAAACTCCCCTGAGATTTGCTCGGTATGATCCTCCATTATGCGTTTGTGAGCAACTTTTTATTTTCTGTGTGTGAAGGGCGTTCAAGCCTCCATGAATGAACTACATAGAAAATTCAGAATGTATGTACACCACCACTTCTTTGTAAACAACCTGTGTTAATTCAAAAATCACAGATAATGCATATCTTGTTAATCGATGGTTAGTGTAAAATAAACCTAAAAATTAAAAAATAAATTGGAAATTTCATCAGGTCAGTCGATACGCCGTATCCATGGTAAGGGATACACGGTATCGAGCCTGGAATAAATATGAGTCAGAAAATTCGATACGATGCATCCTTAAACATAGATGCGCCACATTGAATCAACTGACAGAATGTTCACAGTGCAGAAAATTAAATGCAGAAAAATAAAAGATAGATATGACCTGTGCAGTCGATACGCCGCATCCATGGGAAGGGATGTGCCACATCAATGTGCAGGTCTGATAGACTCGATGACAGAAAACAGTAAAAATAAATCCGGGTTGTCTCTCGGTGAGCACTTTTCTTTATTTCAGAGTCTTTAAGTTAGACTTATCTTCAGCTCTACTTAGTATCACTGTATGCATCGGAAGCATCACGCTCCCTTATTCACAATCCAGTAATATCGATCACATCTTGGTCATATTTGATCCTTACGTTATTTTTCTTCAAGATCTGTGAAAGTAAAGTCCTATCCCTCACGGGTAGGGATGATAAAACAATAGATGGGAAATGCTTGCTATGAAGACACAAATATTCCAAGTGTGGTGGTAGTTTAATAAATGTTTCACAGGTCTCCCGAATATCAATCCTAGGTTTGTTGATAACTACACAATCATTCAACTCATCATCAGAATCTGCAATAATATTATTTATGGGTTCAATTGGTTCGTTGTGGTCAATTAATTCAATAAATTCATTATGATTAGGGTCAAGTGATCTATTTTGGATTAAGGTCTCGCCCATTAGCCTAGCTTCTAGGTCGAGGTCCATTCGTTCTCTTAATCCTAGCACGTAAACACTTCTAATAATGCTCTTAATAGGATTATCACACTTATAAACTAATGTGTCATCCCCTAATCTTAAAGATATTTTTCTTTTAAATACGTCTATTTTAGTATGAGTAGTAGACAAGAATGGTCTTCCATGGATTAATGGAATTTTAATATCCTTAGGCATATCTAATATAACAAAGTCTACGGGGAAGATGAATTTCTCGATCCTAACAAGCACATTTTCAGCAATACCCTCGGGACGTTTCACAGTTTTATCAGCCAATTCAATAAGTAGCTTAGTGGGAGCTAATTTTCCTAAGCCTAAGGTGGTAAAGGTCTTATAAGGAATGACACTAACACTGGCTCCTAAATCAGCTAAAGCTTTACTGAAAGACATATCATTTATGTTACAAGGCAAAGTAAAACTCCCTAGGTCTTTCTCCTTATGAGGCAAGGCATTGTGATCAGTTGCAGACCACTTTTCTTTCATAGTAGCCTTGATCTCTTCTTCAATCCTTGACTTTTCCTTGAGAAATCTTCTTAAACTGATTGAAGAATTAAAGAAGAATTTAGGCTTTTCAGCATCAGCAGCATCCAATAGTCTTCCAGGAAAAGGCACACAAGGCGAAATTTCCTCAGTGGTGGTGATTGCCTTGACATGATCTCTTGGATTGGTTTCAGTTGAGCTTGGTAAACTTCCAGATCCCCTTTCTTGAAGTACCTTGCTTATCTGTCCGATTTGTAGTTCCAATGCTTTGATCGAAGCTCCATGATTTCTGATAGAAGCATCTGTTGAAGACCGGATTTCTTTGATCAAAGCAGCATTTTCTTCATGTTTCTTGGCAGCATCAGCCATCATTTGCTTCATCGATTCTTCCAAAGTCTGTCTCCTTTCTTGATATGACGGATTCCCGTTGTCCCTTTGGAAGTATCCTGGAGCAGCTGCCCTATACCTTCCTGATGGTTGAAAAGGTTGGCCAAATTGGGTGTAGTATGCTTCCTCTAGTGTTTCTCCTTCATTCTTTGATGGGCAATCCTTAGTGTAATGAGGTCCTTTGCATATTTCACAACCAATCTGAGCAGCATACACCTTTTCATCAACTTTCTTGAGATCTCTACTAAGTTTATTCAATTGAGCTTGAATAGCAGCATATCCGTCAGAAGTATCACTGCTTTTAGTTCTAGTAGAGGTCCCATCGTGCCACTTCTGAGAATGATCAGCCATTTCTTGGATGGCTTTCCTAGCATTTACTGCACTCATCTGAGGTACAACTCCCTTAGAATCCAAAATCTGTCTAGTAGGCACATCCAGACCCTGATAAAACAAAATAACCTCCTGCATAGTAGTCAAATAATGTTGTAAACATTTCAATAATAGATCTTTGAATCGTTCTCCAAGCCTGATAAAGAGTTTCATCGGGCTCTTGTTTGAAATTATTGATGGCCTCCATCTTCTTAGCAGTACGAGCAGGTGGACAATACTTCTTCAAAAATTTCTTCTTCAAGTCTTCCCATGAAGTAATTGAACCAGATGGTTCATTCTTCAGCCATCTGTTAGCAGCTCCTTTAAGTGAAATAGGGAAAACACGAAGCATTAATTGGTCAATAGTCACTTCCTTAGTTGTGAACAAGTCTTCGACTTCAAGGATCCTTTCCACATGCTCATTAGCATCTTCATGCTCCGATCCACTGAAGGAATTCTCACGCAACTCCTTGAGAAATTGACCTTTCAATTCAAACTTGCCCTATTTGTCGAACTTGGGCCTAATAATACCCGACACATAGTCTTCCCGGGTCTTAGTCATGTATTCTTCCATGGTAGGTTCCGTCATTTTTTCTGTGATCACTTCTTCAGACTGAGGTTCTTGATCAGAAAAGTAATCGAGCTCTGCGGAACTCGAGCAATCAAGGCTTGTTGCGCGGAAAAGCTTCCTAAGCGAATGGAAAGCTTGTTCAGGTTCTTTGTAAGGTTTAACGAGGTCTTTAGTAGAACTCCTGGTCATGCACTTCCTGAAATCAACACAAAAGCATCAGTAGGATACGTTTGAAAAAGTATAATAACATAAAACTAATAACGAAAAAGAAATACGAAAAATAAAAGTTGTTGATATCTGCAGACGATACGTCGTATCCAGTAATCCGGATACGTCGTATGTTCACTTCGTTAAAAACATTGACTTTTATTTTATAAAAAATTATACGCCGTATTGATGGAGACAAATACGTCATCCGTATTAATTTTCAAATCGCTTATAAGTATAAAAATAAATACACCGCATACCAAGATAAGTATACGTCGTACGTTCGTTACGTCTCAAAATACAACCTTTTTGATATTAATGCGCCGTATCGACCAAAATCAGTACGCCGTTTCTCATTTATTTAAAGAATTTGAATATGTATTTAGTAATTAATAGATACGTCATATGATAAAAACTCATGCGCCGTATGGCGTTTAGGGTTTTGAAAAATTTTCTGATTAAAAACAGAATACGCCGTATCTAGGGTGATAGATACGTCGTACTCGAATTATTAAATAAGATACGCTGTATGTAAAATAAAAACACAATACGCCGTATCTAAATAAATAGATACGCCGTATCGTTTAGTTCAACAAATTACAGCAGACAATAACAATGCAGAAAAACAGAAAAAACAAAAATCAAACAAAAATTACAGAAAACAAACAAACATAAAAACAGAAAATATGCAGAATAGTACAATGAATGCAAATAATACAAATACACACAAAGTTAGTAAATAAAAAACTAAAAATAAAAACTAATCAAGTTAATTCTAAATTAAAATATTAACAGATATTCAAGTGTTAAACAATTCACTCCCCGACAGCGGCGCCAAAAACTTGATGCGTACATATATCGTTGTAGAATAAATTATATCTATCAAGTTTTAAATTTATATTTAGCCGACTTATCCTATAACACACACTAACGAGCAGTGTACCCGATCAATGTAGCTAGTTGGTAAGTAGAGTGTCGAACACTAAGAGTGAAACGTTAACGCCTAGATATCTATCAGTATTTTAATTCCAAGTTAGTTCTAATATCCTAATCTATTGAAAGGGGGTTTTCAGCCTGAGAGACTGGCACGATTGTGTAGATTAAGTAAAATAATAAACTAAAAAAAATAACAAAACAAAACAAGGGAACGAATGGCACACACGTACACAGATAGAAGACATATACAGATAAGAGGCCTGGCCGATAGTAGGAAAACTTGTCACACGTTTAATTGCTTAGCTGTATAAGATGAGTGCTAAAATCTATTCTCTCTCAGTGGAGTCTTGGTTACACGCGTGTAAACACTTAATGATTACTAGGTTTATGTATTATTTATCCATTTTACAGGCTTACATTAACTATGCAGATGATGTTAATCAAGTAATTGCGCGAGCCTACGTTGACAAGGCACGATAAATTATAATATGTAATCAAAGCACATGCATAAAGAAACAAAATAAACATCAAATACTCTTTATAACAGCTGGAAACTATTAAGTCCGATCAAATAGTGAAAAAGACACTAACTCAACCATTAACAGATTGCTAATACAATTAAACGAGTTTTCCTATGAATTAAAATACTAGCAGGACCTTCTTACTACTCTGAATTCGTCCTTAGGGTTGTGTCTTGTGCTGCCAAATCGTCTGCTTTTCTCCCTTGTGATGTATATATTTTTTGGATGTCGAATGGGGTATTTATACTTTCTTGATACGTCGTATCAACTAAGTTGATACGGCGCATCTAGGTAACTTCGCGTGGGGTCCAAGATTATAATATTCAGGAATATTCGTACACCACCATAAGATACGGCGTACCTTCAGTCTTCATGCGGCGCATGTTCTTCAGTATCTTGGATTATCTTGGTGAAGTCTTGAGATTGATACGCCGCATATATGGAATGCAATACGGCGTATCTGGAGTAAAACAAGTCAGATCTTCTCGTTGACCAAGGTTTCATATACGGCGTATGGGATAAGTCCATACGGCGCATGCTTCAAAGTCAGGCAATGGTCTTCAGATTCGTCTAAGTCTTTATGTACGGCGTATCTGTCTAGAATGATACGACGTATCTTTCTTCAGTTCAGTAGACTTTTCCAACTTGATCCATTTTGCTCTAATTTACGTCCAAAATAGTTAACTTTCACCAAATGCTTGTTTATAACTGAGAATTACAAAAGTAAGCGATTAAGTATCAATTCTCATATAAAATAATATAAAACAAGCAAATAACATAGGATAAATGATGCCAACAAAATGTACTTATTTGATATTATCAAATATCACCCCACTTGAACTTTACTTGTCTTCGGATTTAACCTTTTGGCCTGTTAATCCATGGGATTTGAACCAACCGCCACACATACACAAACCAAATACAACTCATAAAATAAGTAACACGTCTAAATTTAACCGATATTGAATATTTCTTTTATAAATTTCCTTTTTTAACCGTTCGGACGTTCTAATAGTATTTATTATTCTTTTATGAGTTTTAATCGATTTTGGAGCCTTACATATTTTGTTACTGTAGTATCTGTTAAATGAAGATGTATTCATTTTTGTTGATGCATTTGGAATATGAGGTTGTGGCTTCTTCTTACTTATCTCATATAAATTTGATTTCTCATTTGATCTCAACTCGGGTAGTAAGGGAAGAGATATAGTGAGAAAAATAAAATAAAATATAAAAGATGAGAATGATTTCTAGCCACATATTTCAAATGAAGAGAGAGAAATTATGCGGAAATGTACTTATTTTTGTTGATGCATGTGAAATATGCGATCTCACTATTCTTATTTAAATTTTATTTATCTTTTAACTTTACGTACTAATAAGTATCAATTTAATCTGTATCTTTTTTCTTTTTTTTTCTCTCTCTCTTTTTTTTTTATTTATTTTTTTTTTATACTGCGTAATAAATAAGTTTTACAAACACCCAAATATTTATGAATGAGTGTTTCGGTAAGGCAAACAATAATGGAGGTAGCAACATAAATTTGTGTCTCTATGTGAGATAGCTACCTATCTTTTGTAGGCTACCTAAAAGAAACAAAAATTAAAGTAACTTGTTACTAATTTAGAAAAAGACTGATTATCCAAAAATGAGTATCGTAATTAACTGTATAGTTACTTTACACAAGTTTGCTATTTAGAAAGAAAGGGAAAAATAAGTGTAGTTTCTCTAAAAGGTTATATATGTGATAGTAGATGTGTATTCAATTGATTAAGTTGTTAAGATTTCAAATACAGTGGATGTAAATTTGAGAAATATTGGTATTTGGGAAGGTTATTAGTACATAATTGAGCTTATTTTGTCATTGTAAGGAAAGAAACACAAACTATAACTTATTTTACTTGGCCAAAGATTCGTTAAATTTGATGGTTTCGTCAAGGAATCGATGATTACTTGAAGACATACTCGCTATCTGATACAGAGTCAACTAGTGTGTAGATGAAACTTCGCTGAGGTTACTCACTAACTTCACTATCAACGAGTCTTCTTGACTTAAATTAATTTATGTTCAAATTCTAGTAAGAAACCATTGAAAGATTTAGAGAGAGACTTTCAAGATGGAAAGCCAAGACTTTGTCGATTGGTGGTATGTTAACTTTGGTCAAGTCCGTCCTTGGCAGCCTTCCGATCTATTATCTTTCCTTATTCAAGGCTCCTGCTGCGATCATCAACAGGCTTGAAAGCATTAGATTTTGATTTTTTTGGGGTTTTCCCGAGTCGCAACGTGGTCTCTATTGGGTGAAATGGAACTCGATTCTTCTTGACCGTAAATTCTGTGGTTTGGGAGTTGGAAGTCTTCACGCAAAAAACCTTGGTCTTTTGTGTAAATGGAAATGGAGATTTCTTTCAAAGGATAAGGCTCTTTGGTGGATGGTTATAAAATATTTTTATGGAGATGGCGGGGGTTTTAATTCTGAGCCTAGGAGCCTCGGTTCAGGGGGTATATGGGCTGATATTATTAAGGCAGTCAAGAGTATTGATAGCATCGACGAAGCTTTTAAAAATTCCCTCACTCGCAATATATCCAGCGGTAATAACACTTCCTTTTGGAATGACCCTTGGTGTTGTGATGGAACAAAATTTTCAGATGCTCTCCCTAGGTTATACGCGCTCGAGACTGCTAAGGACTGCTCTATTAGTGATCGTTGGAATATGGAAGGTGAATTAGACGCTGGTAGTTGGTCTTGGTGTCGTCCTTTGAGGGGCATGGCTATCGAAGATTTGGCCTCCCTTGAATTGGGAATCTTCAACTTAATGGAGAAGGGGCTGACAAGTGGGCTTGGTCCTTGGATACTTCGGGTTCTTTTAAAGTTAAAACGCTCACAAAAAGAATTCAAAATTTATTTATGGCTGATTCTATTATTGGTGATCATCATCTTTGGAACCCTCTCATCCATCGTAAAGTTAATATTTGCGTTTGGAGGGCGTCTCTAAATAGGCTCCCCACGTGGGCGAATCTTTTGAATCACGATATTAATATGGTTTCTAACTCGTGCCCCCTTTGTGACTCTAACGTCGAAGATATTGAGCATTGTCTTATAAGTTGCTCTCGCTCCCTGGCAATTTGGAGGAAAATATGGAGTTGGTGGAATTTGCCTTCGCGTGTTTCATTCCCCTCTTTCGAGATTAAGGATATGGCTCATGGTATTGTTGGTTCAAATGGTAATGCCCGTATATGAAAGGTGATTCATGGAGTTTTCTTGACCGTCGTTTGGTCCATTTGGAATTGGAGGAACAGGATTGTGCATGCTCATCCTGATGATGCTTTGAAGATCAAGGGTGAAGATATTTTTCCGGCTATCCAAAGGCTCTCGATGACTTGGATTTTTGCTCGAATGGTGTCCTTGCCTGCTAACTGGAATATTTGGGTCACCAAGCCTGTCGAGTTGTTTATTTAACAGTTTTTGTTGTTCTTCTCTTGGTTTGTTGCTTTTGTGGGCCTTTCTATTTGTACATTCTCTTGCCATGTTTGGGCCTCCCGTGCATTTATATATTTCTTAGCCATTCAAAAAAACCATTGAATAGTGAATTGACCCAACATTAGAGCTCCACATGTGCAAAGCCCATGAGGGTTAAAATGTCATTAATTATACGCTTTTACTTTGTTTTTATCTTTATGGACTCTAACAAATACTCGTACCATGACACAAACCTAACAAAAACTCTTTCTCTCAAAACTTTTGACACAAACTTAAGAGAACCGCCACCACCGGTTCTTTTACTTGTTGTTATGAATATAAGGATAAGAATATGATCGTGAAACTTGATATCATTGAATGAAATTGATGTACATATATACAGGAGAAGCTACATTATTTCAGGAGATAAAATAGCTATAGTTACAACAACATGACTTGATAAGGCTAAAGATATTTTGAATTATATCTGGAGTTAGTTACTCCTTGGGCTTATCCTTAACTCGCCCCCGCAAGATGGAGGATCCATCGGAGACTCCAATCTTGGAACAAAAATAAATGAATAGAATTCAACCCAAAGGCTTGGTAAGCATATCAGCCAATTGGTCCTTGGAGCTGATATGTAAAACACGTAATGAGCCTTCAGAACACCGTTCGCGAACAAAGTGATAGTCAAGAGCAACATGCTTCATGCGTGAGTGATACACTGGATTCGCGCATAAGTAAATAGCACCAGTGTTATCACAAAATAAGGTAGGAGTTTGTTGCGAAGATATTCCCGGTTCATGAAGTAAATTTTGGACCCACACTATCTCAGCCGATGCATTTGCTAAGGCTTTGTACTCCGGTTCCATTGATGAACGAGAGACAGATTTTTGTCGGGCTGATCAGAGAAAGCTGTGAGAGTGATGGGTGATTGTCGATTAAGAAAGACCATGATGAATTGTTCCTTTTAAGTAGCATAGTACTCTTTTTAAAGCCTGAAGATGGAGTTGTGTAGGAGCATGCATGAACTGAGACAACTTGTTGACTGCAAAAGAAACATTAGGATGAGTAAAAGCCAAGTACAACTATACTTCGGTAAGATGACAAATCAACTTTGGGTGAACCATCAGTAAGTAATAATGTTTCTGTAGAACTAAGGGGTGTTGAGACCTCTTTAGCACCAACCATGCTAAACCGAGATAGTAAATCTACTATATGTCGGTGTTGAGAGAGAAATAACCCTGATGGAGTAGAGATGATTTCGACTCCCAAAAACTGATGTAAAGTACCCAAATCTTTTATTGAGAACTTGATGCCTAGCTTGTTAACAAACTCATCCAAGAAGTTTGTATTGTTTCCTGTTAACACGATATCATCAACATATACGAGAAAGTAAGCTGTAATGCCATTTAGATCATAAATGAACAAAGATGCATCAGCTTGTGATTTTCGAAACCCGTAAGCAAGTAAAAAGGTCTTCAATTCGGTGTACCAAGCGCGGGGTGCTTGTTTGAGACCATATAGCGCCTTCCGAAGCTTACAAACATGATTGGGGAACTGAGGATGAATGTAGCCAGGTGGTTGAATCATAAAAACATCTTCATGAAGTGTACCATGCAAAAATGCATTATTTACGTCTAGTTGGCGCAGAGGCCAATTTTTTGATAGTGCAAGACAGAGGATGATCCGAATTGTGACGGGTTTAGAAACTGGACTAAAGGTCTCAAAATAATCACGTCCAGGTTCTTGAAGAAAGCCTTTTGCCACGAGTCGGGCTTTGTATTTGTCGATAGTACCATCAGGCTTACGCTTGATAGGGCTGGCATAACAGGTCACACGAACCTGTTAAGACACAAACTTGTTAAGGTCAAACACGAACACGACCTGTTAACTAATCGTGTCATTTTTCACAAACACGAACACGACACGAAAATTAACAGGTGCACCTGTTAAGACCTGTTAAGAAACCTGTTAACATGTGATTTCGTCAATTATTGTATATATTTACTTCCAAAGAAATACAAAAGGAATAAGTATTTCCCGGGTCGTTTTACCCGTCGAAGGATGAATGGAATTTCGTGATTCGGGTTCGTGAAACGTGTCGTGAATAGTGATAAAAGAGATATTGTGGGTTTTTAAACTAGAAATATGAAATATTAACTAAAAGCAATTACTAAGGCAAGGGAAATGTAAATCTAAGGCACACGTAACTAAAAACGCAAAGGAAATCTAAAAACGCACACGCTCGGGCTAATCCCGAGCTTTAAAAGTGAAAACTAAGGAATATTAACCATAGGTATGAAATTATATTTTTTCTAAGTCCTAAATGATAAAAGAAATTTTTTAGAAAAAAGAATTATATTTTTCTGATTAATATTTAATTTTCTATGAATTAAAAACTAATTTAAACTAATTAAATGATTAAAAATACTAAAACAATTTGGAAAAATCTGACATTTTTATTAAAACTACTTAATAGACTAAGGAATGAAAGAAAAATAAAATGGGTAAATAAGCAGTTCCTAATAAGCAGTTGTAAGCAATTTTAAGAAAATAAGCTAAAAAGGGAAAAGTGCCTATAAAAGAATTAAACGGGAGATATCAAATATAAAAAGACCCAAGGGCATAGTGGTGATGGGGGCGGTGTATGAGGTGTGGAAGGGTTAATGACCAGGGTTCGAACCTGGTCAGTACCTTTTTGCTAAAACTATTTTTTTTTTTTATGTTTTTCTTTTTAAAAAACTAATAAGCACTAGGTAACAAGCAACTTTTATAACTAAAACTATTTTTAAAACTCAACAATAAGCTGAGATTCAGCTGAGGAAATCAACACAGAATGTTTGAAAAGAGAAAGAAGAAAATGAAAATTTTAAAAGAAAGCAAATAAGCTATGATTAAGCTAAAGAGAAACTTAATTAAACTAGTGTGAACAAATTCTAATCTAAGTTATCTAATAATCTCAGAATAAGCAAATACTAAAAGCAATAAGCAATTAAGAAACCATAAAAAGCTAAAAATCTCTGCTGATGCAGCCTATGAGGGTTTGCTGAGGCATTTTTCAAGCCAAGAAAAAGCTGGTGAAAAGCTATTCTAAAATTTTGCAAAAATATGCATTAAGAAGATAAGCCACCAAAGATTGTTTGTGCCAAGTTTCAGCTTATTTGGGCATAAGATGAACAAACTAAAAATCAAAAACTAGGGCTGAAGAGGACATTATGCTAATGCATGAGTATGTACTGATATAGTCAGTATTGGCAAAAATTTGGATCAACACCTACTGAAATGATTCCAACTCTTGGGATTACACTTAATGCACTAAATGGGACCAAAAAAAACAAAAAGAAGAGCTTAAAAGGATTGAGCTTATCTGAAGACTAATTGGACAGTGCAACCCATAATTCCTCAATATACCAATCTAAATCTATCAAATCCTTCAATTTAGCTTAAGAACTCACTACCAACAGCTTATCTAACACTATTTAAGCTAGTTCAAACTAACAAGAATGGCTAATGAACAGGACTAACCCATTTTGACCCATTTATGGGGTTGTGCCCAACACTCCTTAATACTAACTGTTTTGAGATTTAAACTAGCTATGACCTAATTAAGCTAAGAATGTGAAACACAAATGTTAACCCTAGTTTATAAAGCACTAATGAACATCTATAAATTCTGAATAAGCACTATATTAAGCTAATAAGCAATTTTGACTTATCTTGACTTTTTGAGATTAATAAGCAAAATTGTGAATGAAGCTAGAACCAACTGTCAAAATAGCATCAATAGAACATATTGAGAACAAGTAAGCTAGGAAAGGGCAAATAAGCACTAGAAATAAGTAATAAGCAGTTTACTTAGAATAACAGTTAAATGAAAAACTTACTTAACCATAAAAACCAGAAGTGAATACAAAATGTGAAGTCTGGGAATGAGATTACAATAAGCTACAGCTTCAAGCTAAAATTACACTAAAAAGCTACACATAAGCTACTACCCTACTACCTACTAACTAACTAACTAACACCCTTTTCTGTGTGGAGAGGAGGGCTTTTTATAGCCAGCTGGGGTGAGCTCATCTAGGGTTTCAGAAGGCTCTGGATCTTCTATTGCTGGCCCTTGATCAATCCCTCATGTGGAAGTAGTAATCTTAGCCGTGGGATCATTTTGGCGATGTGTAGCCACCAATCACAAAGCTCTATTTGGCCACGCTGGCATTCCATAGTTCAGAGGTCTTCTAGAAGGACTTTAAGTACGGGTAAAAAGGATATGGGAGCAGGGTAAAAGATTGGAGGCGAGAATGAATAGTAAAAGGCGGGTAAGGGTTTTTTTTATTGTTTAAACTTTAATGCTTTTGACCAGGTTAAGGAATTGGGTCCGGGTTAAAGGTTTAAAGGTTGGGTTGGATTGTTGTGTTTTGGGCTGGGAATTTTGGGTTTTGTATTTTAGTTTAGGATTTAGTTTAGAAAGGGATAAAAATTGGAGGGACTAATTTTGCCATATGTTGAAAGTAGTACAAGGACTGATTTTGTCAATCTGAAATAATCCAAGGGCTGAATATGTAATATTAGGCTCAAATATATTTTCCTTTGACGAATTCTTCCCTGGTCTTGGCTTTAAATATCTTCTTCCAAATCTCGTGCTCGGGTTTTCCGGATTTTTGTTAATTTTTGTCCTTTTTCTTGTATCCGTTGCCTGCACAAACACAAACACAAAAACACAAATATCTCTTGGCATTTTGGTTAGTTTTTGGTCGTTTTGGTCTTAATATGGTCAAGAAAAGGTATGTGAATAAGCACATACCAAAATCCCTCAGACTAAGGTATTGCCGTGTCCTCACGCAATGTCATAAAAACACGCTTTTGAAACAAAAATTTTCCAACCTCTTTTTACTAACTTTGAAAAGTAGCAAAATATTCAAAAGAGATTAAGAAATCTAAAGTTTTAAAAACTCATCATTTTTCCTTTTTATTCTATTTTTGTATTTTTCATATTTATGTGACGGTTTGTTGACTTTCATTATCTCACGATAACTTTTAGGATCACGGAGTAGGAAACACGACTCATAAAGAAGTGACCATACGGATAAAATTCGTCGTTCCTGATTTTTCACGAGCCCCCAAACTAAGCTTAAAAACGAAATCATTGTTATATATAAGTTAGATTGCTATCACTACCCATAGAAGCTAATTGTGTATTACTTCTTGTTCCCAAATTCCTATTTTCGTCTATTTATTTTATTTTCGGTGAGAAATGAATTTCTTCATATTCTCGTTTCGATAAGTTTTAATCCGATAAAGATAGCTAGTTTAGACGCTAAGTAGTTTCCAATCCTTCCCTAGAAAACTGTTGCATACAAAAATGAGGTCCACATCAAGGTCTCTGATTTAACACGATTTTGAGGATATCCCTTTTATGAACGACCAAAACAACTCATCTACGAGTCCAGAGACAGAAGCTTTTATTTGGATATCCCTGGAGTCGAAATTTGGCATTATTAATATTATTATGCACATTTATTGATCCTTGGCCTTTTAAGCAACCTAGACAACGGCAGCGAACCGTCAAGAATCGGGAGTCTTATTTTGACCTTGGATATTTTCCTCTGCCTTTTTGAAGTCTGAGTCAACGGGAGCGAACCGTCAGGAAAAAGAAAACTTTTATCGGCTTTGGATTATTATTATTATTCATTATATATATTTTGCCAAATCCCGAGTCCTACGGCTTTTATAGCAATAGAGACAATAGCACGTACTATCAGGAATCAGTTGCCTATTACACCGTAACACTGACAGTACCTTGATGTGTACCCAACTTTCATAAGCAAGGATTTTTTTAAGTAAGAAATAAAAACTAATTATTGCCAAAACCAAAATACCTTTAATTAGATTATTATTATAGGGTTAAACAAGCTGATGGGAACAAAAAGCCACAATTAACTTCGATGAGCTATAAAGAGAACCAACTACTCCACGTTTAGCAATCTAACTTATAAACAACTCTATCATTTCTCGTTCTTCGCAAATTTAAAATCTTAAATAATAAGATCCGCGAATGCTTAGCCAAATAATCAAGCCATGCATATATAAAGTCAATTATGGGAACTTGCAAACTCTTGGCCTTTTCAAGCTAGAATTTGCGTTTTATAGCTCCTTGTATAAAAGACTAGCAAAAGCTTATAGATTATGTAAATTAAGGAGACAAGCTAGGGCTCAACAAGCCCGGTCAAGTCAAAATTTTATTCCTACTCTCACCAGCGGAAAGTCAAAAAAATGTAAAAATTTATTATATTTTTGCAAAAAATTTTAAATTTTCTCATTTTTTTTTCAAATTTTTTTCATTTTTTGAGGAAAAACGGGGTTGCGAGAGTAAACGGCAAAAAATGCAAGGCAAAAATCAGATCGAAAGATCACCCCCAGACTAAAACGAGACATTGTCCTCAATGTCTTAAAGGTAAGGGTTCTCCTACATGAATCTAAGGCCGTTTATTAATTATGCCAAAAGATAAATGTTAAACGATAAGATTAAGGATATCGGATGAGAAACGAATGATGAAACTCGAGTGGAGAGAAGCAAACCACAAGCACGAGAGTCTTCATTATTCGGGCAAATCCTGGACACATCAAAAAACCACGAAACACGACAAATGGAAGAGGTAGCCCTCCTCACGTCACTTATTAGAAAATAGAAAAGAGATAGAAGGATAAGCATGGGGTGCCTCCCACGAAGCACTTGTTTTTTATCGAGTCGTATAGCTTAGACTCGCCCCGAATTCATTTGTTCTTGGGGGAGCATGTGGAAAAGATAATCTCAATCGGACTTTTGTTCAAGAGGTTTGGATAAACATTGAAACATATGAAAGTTCCACACCGATGAGATACCCACGGTTTTAAGAAAGAGAAGCCATAAATGGTGATACCGGGGTCAAAGATGGTATCCTCACTCCCGACGGAGTGAAGGAGAGGAGAAATCACATTATATGTGATGAAAGGGAGAAAGATTTTGATGATTATCATGATATACTCTTTATCATCAGCAGCAAATGTGTCTTGAAAGTTCTTTGCAACAAAAGTCTCGGGAGGGAGGGTCGGGATGAAATTATCAATAAGCAAATTCTTCTGATCAAGTACACCTCCCCCCAGACTAAAATCTTTATCAAGATTGAAATAAAAATGATCATATTCTGGATGAGAGAGTTCACCGGAGAACTCTTCAAAGATAACTGGATCATTTTTATCAAAGAGAAACGAGTCGTACTCGAGAAGAGAGATATAAGCATGAGAAGTGGTACTGCCACTACTCGTCTCTTCCGAAAGATCGATTTCAAAAGAAAAGGCTTCATAAGCCGGGAGAGAAAAATCAGAATGAGAAGTGGGATTGCCACTACTCTCTTCATTAGCATCAAAGATGAAACTCTCGTATTCAGGCAAAGCAACCTCGAGCTCGAGCTCTAGAGGATCTAACGGCTTATCTTCAAAAATAACTTCCTTAACTTCCTCCGGGGGAAGGGAAAATGACGGTTCATCAAATATCGCCTTTTCTGATAACGGAGCATCTCCCCCCGGATCACAATCATCATCAACAATTTCTGGCGAAATTGGATCATCGAGCTCTTCCATAGAGATATCACTTTCCTCAAGTGGAGGAGAAGGATGGGAAGAGTCGGAAATGACTGGTTCTGGAGATGGAGTGGGATTGCCACTCGGAGGAAGAATCGATTTCTGAACTTTCAATACTTCTGAAGGTTCATCCTCATCACTCTCATCAGAGTCTGAATAGTAAAAGGTGTGAGGATGACCTGGTCCTTGTTGATATTGACAATTTTGAATTGTGTATCTAGTGTTATTGTCAAGGACCTTGACTCGTGCACTTACTACGAAATTGTAATCGGAATAATGATCACTTAAAATAGTGGTAGAGTTATGCTGAACTTCAGCATCCCACTGATAATGATGTAGTGCATATTCTCAATCAAATCATACGCTTCTTGAGGAGTCTTCCGCATGAGATTCCCACCGGCTGCCAACATAATTTTGTCTTGATCAATCGGAGTTATACCATGATAAAAGGTTAGGATTTGATCGAGAAGCAAAATTTTATGATCTGGACATTTCCACAATAACGATGTAAATCTCTCCCAAGCTTCAAATACTGATTCCTTGGGCAATTGCTGGAAATTTCGGATGTCTTTCCTTAGCTGCACAGTTTTAGAATATGGAAAGTATTTTGAGAGAAACTTGAGGAACAACTCTTCCCAAGTATGAATTGAATGAGTTTTAAGAGTATAAAACCAAGTTTCAGCTTCGCGGGATAAAGAGAATGAAAAAAGATTCAAACGGATGCTATATTGGGAAACTTCATTTTGCTTTATGGATTGAGTGATAGATATGAACTTGTTTAGTTGCTCGTTTGCATCTTCATCTCGAAATCCGTAGAATTGGCAATTTTGCCGGATCAGTCGAACCATATGATTTTTCAATTTGAAATTGGTTCCGGGAACTGATGTAGGAGTGATCGGTCCTCCTCTACCGATCAATGTTGGACGATAGAAATCCTCCATGGTCCGAGGATCATGGGGATGATATGGTGGAAAATCGATCATTGTGGAGAATTAAACAATGAGAGGGTTAAGAGATAAGAATCGATATAAAAGAGGATAACGAAGAATATTTTTGGATTTTTAGAAATATTGAAAATTACAAAAGAAAAGGAAAATAATTTTGAAAAGAAAATCTTTTTGGGATTTTTATATTTTTGGAAATATTTAGGAAGAAAAACGTGAACTTCACGGGGAAGGGTCTTCAAAACACGAATCGAAAAACGGAATCACGAATTCACTTCAACCTTCCCCGGCAGCGGCGCCAAAAATTGATTTCGTCAATTATAGTATATATTTACTTCCAAAGAAATACAAAAGGAATAAGTATTTCCCGGGTCGTTTTCCTCGTCGAAGGATGAATGGAATTTCGTGATTCGGGTTCGTGAAACGTGTCGTGAATAGTGATAAAAGAGATATTGTGGGTTTTTAAACTAGAAATATGAAATATTAAGTAAAAGCAATTACTAAGGCAAGGGAAATTTAAATCTAAGGCATACGTAACTAAAAACGCAAAGGAAATCTAAAAACGCGCACGCTCGGGCTAATCCCGAGCTTTAAAAGTGAAAACTAAGGAATATTAACCCTAGGTATGAAATTATATTTTTCCTAAATCCTAAATGATAAAAGAAAATTTTAGAAAAAAGAATTATATTTTTCTGATTAATATTTAATTTTCTATGAATTAAAAACTAATTTAAACTAATTAAATGATTAAAAATAATAAAACAATTTGGAAAAATCTGAAATTTTTATTAAAACTACTAAATAGACTAAGGAATGAAAGAAAAATAAAATGGGAAAATAAGCAGTTCCTAATAAGCAGTAATAAGCAGTTTTAAGAAAATAAGCTAAAAAGGGAAAAGAGCCTATAAAACAATTAAACGGGAGATATCAAACATAAAAGACCCAAGGGCATAGTGGTGATGGGGGCTGTGTATGAGGTATGGAAGGGTTAATGACCAGGGTTCGAACCTGGTCAGTACCTTTTTGCTAAAACTATTTTTTTTTTATGTTTTTCTTTTTAAAAAACTAATAAGCACTAGGTAATAAGCAACTTTTATAAATAAAAATATTTTTAAAACTCAACAATAAGCTGAGATTCGGCTGAGGAAATCAACACAGAAGGTTTGAAAAGAGAAATAAGAAAATGAAAATTTTAAAAGAAAGCAAATAAGCTATGATTAAGCTAAAGAGAAACTTAATTAAACTAGTGTGAACAAATTCTAATCTAAGTTATCTAATAATCTCAGAATAAGCAAATACTAAAAGCAATAAGCAATTAAGAAACCATAAAAAGCTAAAAATCTCTGCTGATGCAGCCTATGAGGGTTTGCTGAGGCATTTTTCAAGCCAAGAAAAAGCTGGTGAAAAGCTATTCTAAAATTTTGTAAAAATATGCATTAAGAAGATAAGCCACCAAAGATTGTTTGTGCCAAGTTTCAGCTTATTTGGGCATAAGATGAACAAACTAAAAATAAAAAACTAGGGCTGAAGAGGACATTATGCTGATGCATGAGTATGTACTGATATAGTCAGTATTGGAAAAAATTTGAATCAACACCTACTGAAATGATTCCAACTCTTGGGATTACACTTAATGCACTAAATGGGACCAAAAAAAAACACAAAGAAGAGCTTAAAAGGATTGAGCTTATCCGAAGCTTAATTGGACAGTGCAGCCCATAATTCCTCGATATATCCAATCTAAATCTATCAAATCCTTCAATTTAGCTTAAGAACTCACTACCAACAGCTTTTCTAACACTATTTAAGCTAGTTCAAACTAACAAGAATGGCTAATGAACAGGACTAACCCATTTTGACCCATTTATGGGGTTGTGCCCAACACTCCTTAGTACTAACTGTTTTGAGATTTAAACTAGCTATGACCTAATTAAGCTAAGAATGTGAAACACAAATGTTAACCCTAGTTTATAAAGTACTAATGAACATCTATAAATTCTGAATAAGCACTATATTAAGCTAATAAGCAATTTTGACTTATTTTGAATTTTTGAGATTAATAAGCAAAATTGTGAATGAAGCTAGAACCAACTGTCAAAATAGCATCAATAGAACATATTGAGAACAAGTAAGCTAGGAAAGGGCAAATAAGCATTAGAAATAAGTAATAAGCAGTTTACTTAGAATAACAGTTAAATGAAAAACTTACTTAACCATAAAAACCAGAAGTGAATACAAAATGTGAAGTCTGAGAATGAGATTACAATATGCTATAGCTTCAAGCTAAAATTACACTAAAAAGCTACACATAAGCTACTACCCTACTACCTACTAACTAACTAACTAACACCCTTTTCTGTGTGGAGAGGAGGGCTTTTTATAGCCAGCTGGGGTGAGCTCATCTAGGGTTTCTGAAGGCTCTGGATCTTCTATTGCTGGCCCTTGATCAATCCGTCATGTGGAAGTAGTAATCTCAGCCGTGGGATCATTTTGGTGATGTGTAGCCACCAATCACAAAGCTCTATTTGGCCACGCTGGCATTCCATAGCTCAGAGGTCTTCTAGAAGGAATTTAAGTACGGGTAAAAAGGATATGGGAGCAGGGTAAAAGATTGGAGGGGAGAATGAATAGTAAAAGGCGGGTATTGGTTTTTTTTATTGTTTAAACTTTAATGCTTTTGACCGGGTTAAGGAATTGGGTCCAGGTTAAAGGTTTAAAGGTTGGGTTGTATTGTTGTGTTTTGGGCTGGGAATTTTGGGTTTTGTATTTTAGTTTAGGATTTAGTTTAGAAAGGGATAAAAATTGGAGGGACTAATTTTGCCATATGTTGAAAGTAGTACAAGGACTGATTTTGTCAATCTGAAATAATCCAAGGGCTAAATATGTAATATTAGGCTCAAATATATTTTCCTTTGACGAATTCTTCCCCGGTCTTGGCTTTAAATATCTTCTTCCAAATCTCGTGCTTGGGTTTTCCGGATTTTTGTTGATTTTTGTCCTTTTTCTTGTATCCGTTGCCTGCACAAACACAAACACAAAAACACAAATATCTCTTGGCATTTTGGTTAGTTTTTGGTCATTTTTGTCTTAATATGGTCAAGAAAAGGTATGTGAATAAGCACATACCAACATGCATATCAGGATTTTAGGGTTTCTAATTTTAAGGATTATATTCTCGGCACCAAATAGAACCCCTCAACGACAACAACAACATCAACAATCAATCCACCAATCATCAATCCACAATTTCTAGTCCTAATCTCTCGGCCATATCTCGGCATCAACAAAACCAAGCTAAATTCGAATCAAAATAAAAACAACAACCACAATAATGATTACAACCGTGAGCTTAAGCTCATGGTTTGACTCGAATCGACACACAAACACAACACACGATACCAAACAAGATTTTATTCGCGTTTTTATTAAATAAATCGTTAACCCACAAGTATTTCAATCCTAACCCAAACCAAAGTGATAAAAAAAAATGTGACTCGGTGAGTCACGAGTCAACTCACACCACTCACCAACCGCGGTGACTTAGTGCGGCTTACCTTTTCTTCTCGATCTAATAACTGAGGGTGGTTAGGTGTGGGAGTGAAGGCACGCTAATGGCGAATGATGGTGGGGTTCGTTTTGACGGCACGTGTGGTAGAGATAGTTGAAGAGGAGGTCGCGGTGAGTATTTTGGTGGTGGTGGTGTGGCGTTGTGAGTGGCAGTGATGGTGGTAGTGGCGAGACACAGGTGGCGGCTAGGGTTTAGTGAGAGGAGGGAGTATATTATTTGTTGGGGGAAGAGATGACATGAGGATAAGATGGGGTGGGTACTTTATATATATATTATAATATTAACAGGTCTTAACAGGTCTGATCTGTTAAGACACGAATATTAACAGGTCTTAACCTGTTAAGACACGAAACCTGTTAAGGTCAAACACGAAACCTGTTAAGAACATATTGTGTCGTGCCGTGTTAACATGTTTTGTGTCATAATTGCCAGCCCTGACGCTTGACACAAAAAACCCATTTACAACCGATTGGCACATGAGATGATTTGGGTACTAATTCCCATGTCCCGTTATGTAGTAAAGCATTAAACTCATTATCCATTGCTTGGCGCCAGAGAGGGTCTTTGACAGCTTGGGTTACTGTTGTGGGTTCCAAGGTTTGAAGAAGTGGGTGTTTAGTGGTGGTATTAACATATTTCTCGTTGTAGTATTTGGGATTTCGTTTCTTGTCACGAGTTGTGTAACACTCCCATTTTCGTGATACGCAGCGGAATATAAGTTTGGGGTGCTACTTCATGGTTCACAGTCATGGAGATAGAAAACGACTCGAAAAGAGACGTTTTACATAAAATTGTTATCATTCATTTATAAATATCAGAGTACATAAGATAGGTCCCAGAGGGAAGTTTCAAAATATGTCATAAAATACATTATTCCTTGAATGATAACAAAGTGGACACCCTTTTTATTAGAAGAAAGTCCACAGCCACTCCGTGCCGAATCATACTTCTAGTTACCTGAGATAAACATGCTTAAAAAGTCAACACAAAGGTTGAGTGAATCCATAGTGTTTTCAGTAGTAATCAATTTGAACACAAGCTAAGTAGAAAATAAACCAGTAATATCAGGTTCATTATATATATATATTGCATTAAGTCTCATGGCACGCAAAACGTTAACAGGTTATCTTCATAGTTATAAGCTATGAGATATAAAATTACCCCATAATTAAATGTAGGTAACCTTGCCCCCGAGTAGGAGATTGTCAGTCTCTTTATTTAACTCAAATAAAATGCATTTGGTTACGTTACGGTAACACAAAGGGGCTGTCAAACCCAATAGATCTATCCATTATATTCGCGCTCACCCGCAAGTGATTAGAGGTCCATGATTAGGGGTCTTTTTGACAATATCAAACTTATGCAATATAAATCAGGAAAACATTCAGAAAATACTTGTGTTCGGTTTAATAGCATGTATCTCCCCACAAGTTTGGAAAAACATAGTAAAAAGTGGGACTATGAACTCACCTGGGCAATCTGGATGGAAAACAAAGTTAACAAAGTTGATAAACGTCTCCGGCTCGCAACCTGGGTTCGTATGTCAAGTTCTTAGTAATTGTTTCTGATTATATAAGTTTTTCAATGTTCGTTTCCTTGTACTGTTAATAGTTAAATACTTAATTGAGCCAATATGTAGTTTCAAAAGTAAGATTTTATCTTATTTTCTTATCTGTAAGTTTCGGTTCTGACTGTTCATTAAATAGATACTTCGTTCGTTAGTTATCGTACAAAACGTATATTAGGTTTAAAAATCCTAATAATAATAATAATAATAATAATAATAATAATAATAATAATAATAATAATAATAATAATAATAATAATAATAATATTTAATAATAATAATTATTATTATAATAATAATAAAATTTATAATAATATTAAATAAAGATTAGGGTTTATAGTATATTTTCATTTTAGACCCTCAAGTTTCTAAAATAGACATTTTACCCCCTTAGGGTTTCCTCGATCACAAAGTAAGTCCAAAACAGAAACTTTATAGAGTTTTGACAAAAATGGTCCTTGTGTTTAATACTCGATCACACCCGAAGTCCTTTTTCCCAAAAACAATTTATTTCTCGTGTTTTACTTCGAGACCTTTTACGACTCCTTTTCTAAGATGTTTATAAGTGTTATAAAAGTATTTTTGCAAAAGATCCTGGCCTAGTTCGAACTTACAACCACAGAAACAAATCCAAAAACTTGCGAATTATGTTTTACTCGACACAGAAAATATCACAACTTTATTTGCTTCGTTCTCCTTCATTTCTTAACGAAAATTTATGATTCTTTTTCCTATGTGTAGCTCTTTTAGTGTACTTTAATCATGTCGAAAACTAGAATTTTAGAGATTCGTTTACTATACTAAATTAAGGACGAAAGCAGCAGGTATCCTGCTGTCTCGACAGGAACAAAAGAAAAGAAAAATTCGTTTTCTTGAAACCCGATTATTATACTTGATGTTTTTATGTTATAGGTAGTTATTCTAACATGTTTAAAGAGTTCTTAAACCATTTTTATCAACCTAGGTTTGTTAGAACTCAAATTCAATTAGGTTTTTATATGTTAGCTCGATAAGAACAAAAATGAATGAAAATATGTTATTGTTAATTCTGGGCTATAGTAACTTTTAAGACATGTTATATGATGTTATTAGACTCAAAATATATATGAAAGAGTAAATGAAAAGGGTCATAGGTATACCTTACTTGGTTTGGTCGACTAGGGCAAGATTTTTGTGAAATGGATCGAATTGAGTTCTCCTGGGTTCTAGCCTTATTCTACTGCCTTCTTAGGTTTATTTGGACTTAATTTAGGCTAGTGGGATCAGTAGTGTAATGGTTTGGTGTTATTTGGTTTGGTTCGAATGGTTATGGGGTATATTAGGGTTTCATGTTGTGTTCTATATATAGCAATGAATTAGGGTTTCTAGTATGTCCTATTGAGGTGTAAGAAGGAGGTGTTGGTGAGGTGTGTGGTGAATTTGGTCGACACATATGGCTAGAGGGAAAGAGGGGATGTGTAAGTGTATGAATCATACACATATGCCTATTTCTAGAAGAGGGAGATGTGTTCTCTTATGGTTCACTCCTATGGATGCTTAAGGTTGAAGGAAGGAGATAGAGTTAGTTAGTTTAGGGTTAGGATTAAACTAGGATAGGTAACTAAGTTGGTTTGGATCGAATTGTGCATAAGGGTGTTGTACCTAGGGCTTTGTTGATTTGTAAACTAAGGTTTAAGGTAGAATTAAGGTTTCTAGGTTCAAGGTTTAGTTAGAAATGAATTTTGAACTTATATGACCTAATTTAAAGTGTATCGATTTCTATTTATATAGAAAAAATAGGTTTTGTGCTTTAGCAAGTTGTACTCTAAGCTTATAGGACTTGTACTAATGTTAGAAAAATAAGAAAATCATAATTTTAATTTATTTCCTAATTTTCTATAATTTTTATGTAATTTTTATTATACTTTAAATACAAATAAATGAGTTTTTATGATTTTGTGCTTTAGGGAGTTGTACCTTAAGTTTATGGAGTTGTACATATGTTAAATAGATAAATAAATTATTTTTATAATTTATGGTGTGAAAATACTACATAAAATATCATTTAAGTAATTATTTTTAATGTTTTTATAAAGTTTTAATTTAACTTAAATATTATGCTTAAATGACTTGTACCTTAGTTCAGGGACTTGTATTCTAGGTATGAAAACTAGTACATATGTTTGTTATGTTGAAAAGTAAAGTTTTGAGGCTAGTGTTACGAATATCAGGCTGTTAGGGTGAGTACACTGAGGTTTATAATATTATCTATGTTATTCTTATGTTGGTGCATTAGATACTTGTACCTTTACTTATTGACTCGTAAAAATATTAATCCTAAGATTTATACATGAATGGTTTGTAAATCAGGTGTTATAAATAATATCTAGGGTTTTAATAAGATATTTATGAATATATAGTTTCTGTGCATAAGTGACTTGTACTTTAGTTTATATGACTTGTAAAATTAATATTTTGTAAAAATATTGTATAAATAATTTAAGGTTTGTGAAATGAATACATAAAATCACAGTTATGTGAAATTAGGGTTTTATCAGGAACTAAAATAGAATTAGGGTTTCTGTTGTTTTGGTAACTTGTACATTAGCTTAGATGTATTGTACTTTTATGTTGTAGGGTTTAGCTATTCTTATTTGGTATTGTGATGAATTCATGGTTTCATAAATACTTTTGTCAGATATGATATGTTCAGTTATAAACGTATATTATCGAATTAACGTAAAGTGGTAAATGGTAATTTTTAAAGTATTATACTTGACATAGGAAAATGTTTATATAGATAAACATTAAATAGATTTAGGTTGGGTTGCACGCGAGCACGTTTATCAGGGTGTGAGTTACGTCACATAAGATAATAATTATGCCCAGATAAAAAAAAAATTACACGTAGAAAATGATAAGTATTCTAAGAGATAGTGTAATCTAGTGTGGGATTTTCGCAGTGGTTACAAGTTGGACGCTGTAAGTTGGGTTGGGTTTGTGGTGGTTGAGACGCAGTGGCATGTGGGCTGGGAGATTGAGATGTAACAGGAGGTGAATGTGTGTGTTGTTGAGAGGTATTAAGTGTTTGTTCTTCTTGAAAAATAGGAGGTGTTTGTTCTTGAAAAGTAGCAGGTGACTGTGATGAAGTGACTAGTGTTGGCAAAAATGGTGAATTATCAGGTTGTTGAGGAAAAGATGGTGCTTGCGATCGATGTTGAATGAGTGGTTGATTCATAGGTAGAAGGTTGAGTAGTAGTTTTTGAGGGAATTGGGTATTGGCTATCAACTAGTAGCTAGTGATCCATCACGGAGAACGTCTTGAACACGGTTAGTGAACACATCAGATGTATTGCGAACTTGAAGTGGGAAAACTCTTTCAACAAAATTGACATGTCGGGATATATACATGCGATTGGTAGTGGGATCAAGACATTTATATCCAGATTGTGAGGTAGAATAACCAAGAAAAAGGCATGGACGTGATCTTGGCTGAATCTTAGAACTGTTATATGGACGCAACCAAGGATAACACAAACAGCCAAATGGTTTGATAGATTTGTAATTTGGGAGCTTATTAAATAACATTTGAAACGGAGATTTAAAGGATAACACCGACGAAGGAAGACGATTTATCAAATAAACTGCCGCTTGAAATGCATGTGACCAATAATGGAATGGAAGAGACGCAAAATGAAGTAAAGACAACCCTGTTTCAACAATTTGTCGATGACGTCTCTCGGCGGTGCCATTATGTTCGGGTGTGTGTGGAGGTGAAGTGAAATGAGAAATGCCACATGAGTTGAAAATTGGAATTAGTTTTTGATACTCTCCCCCATTATCTGAGAAAACAGACTTTATATTGGTTTGAAAATAATTTTCCACCAACGATTTGAATTGGGGGAATAAAGTGTGAGTGTCTGACTTTCTTTTCATGGGGTATAACCAAATGTATTTGGTAAAGTGATCAACAAAAATTATATAGTACTCAAATCCGTCAATAGATTTTTTGGTTGGTCACCAAACATCAGTATAAATAAGCTCCAATGGTTTTGTACTAACAAGAGAATTGACATGAAATGGTAATTTGTGACTTTTATTGATAGAACATGAGTTACAATGAAAATCAGAAACTGAATGAACATTAAAACCATTTTGCTTGAGAACTAAACTAAGAATTTTATTCGACGGATGACCGAGTTTGTGATGCCAATCGGATACCGAACATTTGATTGTGGCATTTATTTGTGGATGACATGGAAAAGTTGTGCAATAAACATCACCGATGTTCTCCCCCCCCCCCCCCCCCGCAGTAGAGGCGCCCCCGTGCGTAGATCCTTCACAAGAAAATGCGAGGAAAAGAATTCAACAGAAACCGGGTTAGATTTACATAGCTTTGCAATGGATATTAAGTTATGCCGTAAGTTTGGAACACACAAAACATTAGAAAGAGTAAGTGAATTATGAGGTGTATAGATTTGTGTGGTACCAGTGTGTGAAATAGAGAGACTATTACCATCACCCAAGAATATCTCGTCTGGACCCCCATAGTCGGCATACGTTTGCAAAGAAGATAAATTTGATGTGACATGATGAGAGGCCCCACTATCAAATAACCATGGTTGTTGCACAGATGAAGTAACAGTGGTAGCATTTGCAACTGGACTTTGTTGTGCATTTGGAGACTGTGAATTAATCACAAAAGAAATGTTGTTTTCCTTTAAGAACTTTGCAAGCTTCCTACAATCACCCGTGGTATGTCCTGCAAATTCACAAAAGTTACAAAAAGAATCTGCTCGGTATGAGCGATTTCCATTTTGACCTTGCCATGAACGATTAGTATTTCCATTGTAACCACCACGTGATTTTCGATGATTCGAATGGTAACCTTGAGATGATTTTTGGAACTGAGTTCCTTTGGAATTTTGCCTTTGAGTCACATTCACTGTGGGAATTATAGGAATAGACATTGAGTCTTTTTCTTTCAGCATCCTTTCAAAATCAGTGAGCTTGTCAAATAAATCCGAGTATGTAATGGGTGATTCTCAAACTTTAATGGCTGCAACCAGCGAGTTGAACTCATCCCCTAACTAGGTAATGATGTGAACAACAAGGTCTTCTTCACTAATAGGATTCTGAATGAGGGCTAGTTCATCAGCAATGGACCGCATTTCATTGAGAAATTCAGCAACAGATTTATTGCCTTTTGGATTTTTAGCAAGCTTAGATTTAAGCGAAATGATTCTGGATCGCGATGCATTTGCATAACTATTCAAGAGGCGTTCCCAGGCTTCTTTAGAGGATGTAGCCGATGATATGATTGGTTGTATCATGTCTGAACAACTACCAAGAATGGCACTAAGAAGGGTTTGATCTTGTCGATACCAACGTGTGTAAGCAGGATTGATTGTCTTTCTTTCATTGTCAGAAAACTGAGATGGAACGGCTAGAGTTCCATCAATATATTGCAGCAAATCAAGGCCAATAAGGGTTGACTGAATTTGTTTTCTCCATACAGGGAAGTTGGAGGAAGTTAGCTTAATTGGAAAGTGAGTTGGGGCATTTAGTTGCACAATGTTGGAGGCCATAGATAAAAGTAGTGGAAAAAAAACAGAGGATCTGAACTCGTTAGAGTGTTTTGGCTCTTGATACCATCTATATATTCTAATATTCAGCAGTTGAAAAAGACCATGAATACCCCTCTCAAAAAGGAATACTCAAATTCTAAAGTGTCTACATTTGTCATTTTGTAAAAAAAAAAAACTTCTCAAAGAAGCCTCCTACAATTCGGGAAGACCTTCACCAGTTGTTACCCACCTTTTCATTCTTGCCTTGCTACACAAGTGCTACCGATTCATTATTTAAACATTCAAACCCAAACCCAAAATCATTTCCGAACCCTAGCCCGCCATCATCATCAGAAAAACAAATTCATCAGTTTCGAAGATTAACCAATTGTATTGAATGTTATATAAGGATTTTTAATTTTGGTTAATTATAGCATTTGATTTTCCAGGAAACTTTGAATCGGCTTTTCCAATTCACGGTAAGTTTTAGTCTCAATTAAATTGAAGTCCATTTTTTTTTTCTTGAACAATCACCAGTGTCATATATATATATTTTTTCTTTTTCTTTCAGGTTTTTATCATCCGTTTTCCCAATTCATGGTAAATTCTTATTTTTTATTATGATTATGATTGCTGGACATCAATATTTGTTTGTATATAACACAATGATTCTTACCAATAAAGATATCTGCGTTCATGTGTTCGTCATCATCAATATCATGTACCCTTTAATGTTCTATTGTAATCACTACTTTGTAAAAGTAGTTTCCATATACCCTAAAAATTGTTTGCTTAAAAACGTTGTTACCCATTTAATGTAATCACTACCACATTTGTTGTTTTGGATTTTTAAATGGAAATGAGTCGCCTTTCGGATGGACTTATGTAATCACTACTACAGTTGTGCTTAAATTTGAATCCCCTTTTGACTTTGTAATGAATTGAGATCTGATCATTCCCCGACCATGTCTTTATTTAGGATGTTCCTTGGTCGATAAAGCCTATGTTTGATTTTAACACTTAAGATGGACATAAATAAGTAATGAGTGTGTAACCTGTGTGACCTTCACTTTGACTATTATTTAAAAAAATCTTATAATATATGCTGAAAGAAATATACGAGATGTTGGAATTTCAAAATGTTAAAGAGGTTCAAGCTTTTTAAGATTTGAAATGAGGTAATGATTGAGATGACGTAAATATTGCCTTAGATTACATTAGGCACACCAAGTGTTTGTGTATGTGTGAATGAGTTTGGTTTGTGTGTTTTTGTGCAGGTGGACACTGGACATTTGTTAATGATTGTGGCTCAAGGATGCCTAACCGTGTCATAGACAATATGCAACGTACAAGGTTAGTTCTCACTTTAAGAAACCTTCATGTTAGTTCTCCCAAAACATGCATTTCGACAAGTTGGTATGTTTTGAGTAACATTTGTTAGAGTATGATGGATTCAAGTCATCATTTTTGCAGTTATATAATTACATATTGAAAGAAGTTGCACTGCAGATATATTTAATTCACAATTCAATGTTTGAACGGATCAATAGTATTATTTACCTTCCATTTATTTCATTAGTGAATTTTTGATTTGAGGTTCCATGTTCAATTCCACTCTTGTGGAAGCAAATTGTTGATTGGAGCTATAAACCCCCGTCTTGCTATTATTGAGCATGAACATACGGTATGGACGTTGATCATGAAACAGTTTGTTGCTTAATATAATTATTTTTTTCTATGATGATAATATAATATGATTGCTATGAACTGTATTATGATTTATGTATGAGCTACATAATTATAACCACGAGTTGGTTGACTGCGTGCAACCTATGGTTGTGAAACGCCACTTTCGTGTACATAAGTACAAACATATGGAGGTACTATTGCTGTCGACTTGACGGATAAGGTAAGAGTTTACCAAAAACATTAAATGGGGCTTGGTTCTTCAAAAGATTGGTGGTCCTATACTCTAATTTAATCAATGGGTTAGAAAACCATATTTTCGAGTATGGTTGAATGATTTCGATGAGGGTTGGTTGAATGATCTCGATGAGGGCTGGTTGAATGATTTCGATGGGGGTGGTGGCCTAAAATGGCTTAGGTAAATAAAATGGTTGAATATATCAATTGACCCATTTAAAAATGGTTTTATTGTGGTTTTATATGTTCCTGAAACTGTTTGAAAGATGTATGACCTGTTTGAAACTCAGTGTGTTAACTATTAGATACAGGTCCAAAGTGGTTCGGAAGCTAAGCAATTTTCAATTGCGTCAATAAGTTACACAAATCTGATATGGTAATAGGTGAATGGGCTTTTACCACTTTTATACCTTTGTAAAAAGATATTTGTTTGGACTATTGATAACCTGTCAAAAAAGGGGTACGTGTACTTTTTCGTACACGTCAATACAGGTTTGGTCATGGTAAGGTATGGCCGAGCCGCAAACCTTTTTGTGTTTTCACCTATTATTTCAAATGTATAAGAATTTTATGTTATTATAAATTTGTTCATAGATTTTATTTAGATTTTTTTAATAAAAAGAAACAAACTTTCATGAACAAGTATAAAGCCTAAGTACCAGAACCACATATCATACCAAATCTGCAATGTGGGTATGATGCAAATTAAGTAGTTATCATTTGGACTATTCAGTTAGCTGTCAGGTTAGAGATCCATATGTTTGCATTACCAAAGAACTCCTTGGTTTTCTGACTCTGAATTTACAGATTTTAATGAAGCTGGCAAAATGAACGGGTTGGATAATGGGTAAAAGTGCGGTTTTCATATATTTTTTGTGCATTTATTTATCGGTAGTTTATGAATTATATATTATTACAAATTGTGAATATTCATGTTTTAACTTACTTGGATGCTCTTCTTGCAGTGGTGTTTACGATTTACTTATCTACATTGCGGTTATATTTTCATATAGAGGCCAGGTATGTACAAGGTTACTTTTTCTTCTTCTTCATGTTTTTCATGTTTTCTTTCACATTTTTACTTATATAAATTGATAAAATATGTTGCATTCATTTATTACAGGCTGTAATTCCTCCAAACGAAATACAAGGTGGGATAGCTAGATTGGAAAAATTGTTGTTGCCGTGTGATTGGAAACATGTGCGACCTAATATTGTTGTAAGCTCCTTTTATCAGTCGTATAAAGTATATATATATATATATATATATATATATATATATATTATATATATATATATATATATATATATATATATATAATATATATGTATATGTAACTTTCAGTTTAAAAAGACCTTTATGTCTTCTAATATGTGAATTTGTAACTTTTAGTTCATGAAATTGAAATATGCCTTCCATTATGTTAGTGCTTTGACTATACTAATAATTTGACCTTATGACTCTCAGTTTGTTTACTCATGGACACAGGTATGAGTCTTTGTATATCGGAGGAGACCATGAGAGGTAATTATTTTTGGGTAATTGATTAAAACGAGTTGCAAATTCTACTTTGCAGTGACAACACATGAACACTTACCCTTAACAGGATCAGATTTGAGCGAGGTGTTTTCTTTGTCTTTGATTTTTTTGAGGTTGCAATTTCAGCCCATTTACTTATGAATAGTAGTTACGTTATTCTTATGCTATGAATGGGTTAATAGCTAGGTAGGCACTTATATTTACTTTATACAATTGGTTGATTCGGGTAAAGGTCAAATAGGTTGAAAAATGACCCATTTAAGATTTTGATTAGTGTATAATATTTATCAATATCAGTATAATCTAAGAAACATCAATTGAACGCATTATGTCAATATAATCTAATAAAGATCAAAAAGTGACCCATTTCACTATCAATATAATTTAAAAGGACCATTAAAAAGTATATATGACAAATTAATTTTACGAGTTTAAAAATATGAAAATGTGCATCAACACTTTAACAACTTAAGAAAACTTTTCACTTTATCATGAATGCTAAAATTGTGTTCTCCACCTATTAAAAAGCATATGAGCATAATTGCATTAGGAAGTATTGAGCATTTGAATGTATAAGATAGTAAAGTTGTTAAAGTGGCACCTGCAACTAGGAGGCATTCAGATGGATACTAGATTTCATGGTTGCTAATGGAGGACCAAAAACAAAGAACCTATAAGACATCCATATATGACAGAATGAAAAGGCCATTACATAGTTTGCTTTTCACAAAGTAATTTGTGTCTTGTGTTTGTGATGGTGTATTGTTTGTCGAACTTATGTGTATTCTTATAATTTCAAATGGTAGCAGGTCAAACATAACCCATACTATCAAATGTTGGCGCCAAGTCTAATTAGTCTTTTGGGAATGAAGTCATAGAATATGTTGTGTCACAGGTCATTCATGATCAAGTTGTCAAAATTTGTTTATAAAATTGAGAAGTTAGTAAGATGTCTCAATTCTATGGCCAATCACTTACTATTAGCATACAAATGACCTATAACCCGCCTATCTTGACACCTTCATATTTATGCTTCTTTCCACTTGAAGTAGATATTAGTCAATGTACTTGCAGACAAGATGCATTGATAATTACTTATAGTATCATTTGTTCTACAGGAAGATTTTCGCAAAACTGGTTTGTTATTACAATACAAGAATTGGGGTGCAAATCTAAGATTGTAAGTGGAGTATTTTCTTTTTCAAAGTTATAATAAACATGATTACAGAGATGTTACTTGTGAGTTTCAACCCATTTATTTGTAAATTTGTTAACTCGAGTTATGTTTTCTACCTTACAGGTAAAAAAGAATCTTAAACGGGTCAAAAAATTCTAGATAAGTTTCTTTAGTAAAGTAGGTTGAAGGGGGTAGATTCGGGTTGGCCTGAAACACTTCTATTCCAAAAATAATGAGTTCTTTATAAATTAATTGTGTCCCAGGTTACAAAATAATGAGTTCTTTATAAATTGAAGGGTCCAAAAAGAGAACTAAAAAAGTGCAGAAAATACTTTAAAGATGAGAGTTGACAGTGACATAGTTGAAGTTGCTAAATTGGTAGCGTACAACTACAAAATAATGAGTTCTTTATAAATTGAAGGGTCCAAAAAGAGAACTAAAAAAAGTGTAGAAAATACTTTAAAGATGAGAGTTGACAGTGACATAGTTGAAGTTGCTAAATTGGTAGCGTACAACTACATTTGATGGAGATGGTTTTAAACATGGAGATAGGAGTGTAGTTGGTCTATGCGACAATATCCATAATACAAGTAGCATGCCAACAATTTAAGGAAGACAATAACCATAATACATAATTTCAAAAATTGTTCTCTTCTATAAACTAATTTTTTTCATAACAGATTCAAAACTACTATTCCACGGTTCTCAATTTAATCCCGTGAATTTCACGGGTCAATAACCTAGTATAAGGATAAGAAGATGATCGTGAAACTTGATTATCATTGAATGAAATTGATGTACATATATACAGGAGAAGCTACATTATTTCAGGAGATAAAATAGCTATAGTTACAACAACATGACTTGATAAGGCTAAAGATATTTTGAATTATATCTGGAGTTAGTTACTCCTTGGGCTTATCCTTTACTTGTTATAATGAGCTTATTTAGTTAAGTTTAATTATTATGTTGGAATATATGCGTGCATGATCTGTCTTTATTTACGATGCATAAACTTTATAAATTGCCTACCAATGGAGAGGCGGAGACAGGAGCGGGAAGGGTGGGCACGTGCTCTCTAGTGAAAAAAATTATTGTGTAAATTTTTTGAAATATATGCTATTTTTGTAATTTGCCCCATAACGAACCGATTTATATTGTAGTTTCTAAAATCTATCAAAGTTTGCCTCCTTCATCATAACTTTTTGGCTCGGCCTGTACCAATGTTATGTTCAAGTGTGCTTTGATATTCGTATCATCAAATATTTCTTGAACTGCCACCACTAATCCACAACAAATATTTCTTGATGATTTTGGGTGGATTATGATAAAGGGGATGGTGTAGTAGTGATGAAGAATGTAGGAGATTGATGATGAAATGGGTCCTATAAAAAGAAAGAAAGGGACTGATTTACCCTTGGTTACGTGGCATTTGAGAGATTTTAACGGCCAAAGTTAACGGCTGTTAGACAAAGGGAGGGACCGCGAGTATTATGGGTTTTCGAGTTAGGGACTATTTGCATAAAAAAAAGAGTCAAACGGCTATACGTGTTGGTCAATGCCATCCGTGTAATTTACTCTGGGATCTAAGATGCTTCAAAAGTGAATTTTCGATTCGGATAATAGCAATGTGAGTGGCTTAATACATTTTGTAAATGTTTTCTTGCACAGTTTCATTGGTTATGTCATGATTTTGTGTTAACCATACCAAAAACCACCTATTTTGACCCATTACCCAATCCACCTATATAATTGATTATTATCGCAGAAATATGGCTATAAGCAAAGTTTATTTTAATGCACAACCAATTAGTTTGTTTTATGAAATCTTAAGAACATGCATTCTAGCCTTATAGATGGGTACAATGCTAATTCCTTCAAAAGACTTAAATCGGCAGGAAACCCTAACCCGTGAACCGTGCACCCTTTTTGGGGGCAGAGTGACCCTTCCTCCTCAAGCACCACGCCCAGGCAATGAAAACTTGTTCCGTGACCTTTAGTGAGGAGTTGAGATTGAGCCTAGAACGTATTTCTCCAACGCCCTCCCTGACCGGTCATTCTCAATTGAACGCTTGCAGCGGGGGAGTGATACCACTAGGGCGATACCCGAATGGCACAACGCTACTTTCAGTTTTCCCTTTTACCTCTCCGTTTATTGTTATCCCTTGTTTGACCTCTGTTTTTTAAATGTGCAGCACTTTAAATAGTTAAGCGTCGGTGTCCCTTGTTTGATTAGTAAAATTGTGTTAATGTTTTTCAGCCACATGTTGTGTTTATAAACACTTTAGTTTATATATCTCTACAATTCCATGTTAAATATTGATGGGATAGAAGGATGGTTAGGAAGCAGACTCAAAGCTTTATGTCTTTATGAGCTTTATTTTTTGATGAAATACTTCATCAAGTAAAACATGATGCTGTCTAGCTGTATTGTATACAAAGCATTTCTGGGATGGATGAACTCAATACACACATCTCCTGTTACACCGTTAGCATTGACTATTCAACGCGTTAACTCTGACAAATGTCCAATGTCAACTAAAACGACATGCTAACCATTCACAAGTTAGCAGTATATAGTTTATCTGTGAGATTACGCAATCAGGGCATATTACCAAACACACAAAGAGCTGACTTTGATAATGTCTAATAAAAGGAATTATATTATTGTCAATAAATTAATGTATAACAAAATTCTTTAGTCCTTAATAAAAACGTTTTTTTTTATGCATTCATGTTTAGCCTCACACTCGCACATTTACATTGTAGGTTGACTTTGGGCATCCGATCCTAACTTCATTAGGTTAGTTAGCATCTCTTTGCAAATTATGCATATGAGATTGCTTGGAATACCTGCTAAAGTGACCATCGTTTCTCGTATACAACAAGCTTTAAACTAACAACCAGTACTTAAAGTTAAGGTGAATGTTACAAGCTAATAATGCTCAATTGATGGAATTGCACTGTGTGCCAAATTTAATATATAAGGTCAACTAAAGAAACTAGATAACCTGCCACTAAATGTTTAAGCAATATTAGTTGGAAGTTGACATTCTTTATATGCTACTATGTGATCGATACATCTCAGCTGACACGCAAAGAGACTGTTGAATTTGGGCATCTCACTAATTTTTTTTAGGCCATAATAGCTGGAACTAAAAGAATTTTATACCCAATTATGTAATCATGACATCTAAGGGGAAAAATACAAACACGCACTTAGAGAGGGTTGACTTTGGGCATCTGATCTCAACTTCACCGGGTACATTATACTTTTGTTTATAGTTCTGCACATGTGATTGCTTATCTGATCTCAACTTTCACCGGTTATCTGGTCATCGTTTTATTTATGTATCTCCTCTAATTATGACAGCTGCATAGAACCGATGGTTCTGACTTGTGAGTTCGAGACTCATCATTAACTAGAAAAATGCCACTTTAATGCCAAACAATCACATGTACAGAACTTGACTGTCCAAAAAGAGGCCTTCATCTGATCGGCCCGTACAGCTAGAATGTGTATTTCCGGCTGTTAGAGCTTAAATAAATTGATATTGGCTATGCTATATATTTTGTTGTAGTAAGGTAAGTGATTGTGAAGTGACAAATTTTTGGATTATCTATTTACTTACTCCCCACCCTTAGTGATTGTGTAAGGTCATCACGTCCCAACCCCATGATATGCAAGCAATTTTGCTTGGAATACTGCACATTTAATTTTGCTTGGAATACTGCACATGCAATTTTGCTTGGAATACTGCACATCTAAACCCAATCATCATAGTTACAACTACTCTTGACTTCACAAGTTACACCAATTAGTTCAAGATTGATGAAGATATTATCAGAAGCTAGTCTGGATAATAACGACCCTGGGCATATTATTAAAGTTCTGCAAATGTGATTGCGTGGGGTACTAGTTTAGTGGTATAACAATGGGATTAAACATTTTTTAATCAAAGTGACGTACACATTAGGATTGACTTTGGACATCTCATTACCATGCATGTACATCTAAGCGTTTTGCTTAAAGGACCAAGTTGCCAAATTTATTTAATTGTATTTTATTTTGAAAAATTTGGTTAATTAAGTGATGCATATTAATGTGCTCTTTATGCCTATATAAAGGCATCCCTGGTATTGAACTAATAACAGCAAATCAATCTTTCTCTGCCTTCAAGTGTATCATTCATCTACACTCCTAAAATCTTGAGTACGAGCGTTGTGAGTTTTTCTTTTATTAGAGACAAACACCAATCTTTGTGCTTCTTTTCAACTCTACATTTTATTTCACTTTTCTCATTATTAAAGCACGGATAATGGCATTTTTCATGAAGGAATTTGAACATCTGAAAATCCCACTAAAAGCGATCAAAACAGCCACCAAAAACTTTGATGAAAAAAGAGTGATCGGGAGTGGTGGTTTTGGGAAAGTATATAAAGGGAAACTATCTCACTCTAAGAGGAGTAAAAACATGTTTGCTATAAAGCGTCTTGATCCAAAATATGGGCAAGGAGACCCTGAGTTTTATAAGGAAATCAGGATGCTTTGTTGTTACAGGCATGAAAATCTCATCTCTCTCCTGGGATTTTGTAACGAAGAGGGTGAGATGATCCTCGTGTATGAATATGCATCCGGTGGAAGTGTCGATCGCTATCTAAGTTCCGCCGATCTCACTTGGACGCAGCGTCTCAGGATATGCATTGACGCTGCGAAGGGACTAAGCTTCCTGCATGATCCAAACGGGACACAGCAAAGAGTACTCCACTGTGACGTAAAAAGTGCCAATATCCTACTTGACGAGAATAAGATTGCCAAGGTTTCTGACTTTGGGCTTTCAAAGATGGGTCCTGCTTATCAGCAATATTCACATCTTATCACGAATCCTGTAGGTACCCTTGGGTACTGTGATCCACTGTACATGGAGGCATACCAACTAACAAAAGAATCGGATGTGTACTCTTTTGGGGTAGTCTTGTTTGAAGTTTTGTGCGGCAGGCTATGTGCTGAATATAGCAATCGTCAGTTTAAGGTTCATGTGCCTTTTTGGAAGGAAATCTGCAGGCAGAAGAAATTAGATCAGATCATCTTGCGAGATCTTGTTCCACAAATGGACCCAGATTCTCTGGTAATATTTGCAAATATTGCTTATCAATGTTTGCATAAATCTCGTGAAGAACGGCCGCCAATGTCTCTTGTAGTGGAACAACTTAAGTTATCACTTGAAATCCAGGAGGGTCGTAACCACTGGCCAAAGAAGATGCCAACACATGAAGAGTTAGTGAAGGATGCAGTAACTCCACTGATCTACGAATCCTCAGAGGAACTCAAAGGGCTTCTTTCCAAAGGTGTCCTTAACAGCGGTAGAACGGTAATTAGCTACATTGCTTTCGATTATATGTTTGATATTTTCGTGGAATCTTTTAAATAATAAAGGAAAACGTTATTCTCAAGACATTTCATTAAACTTAACATTGATCGATAAGAAAGCTGAATTTTGGCACATGAAAAATCATAAATTTAATTGATCAAAATCAATGTTTTAAAACCCGGTTTTTTAATTGACCTGGTTGAGTCGCCGGTTCACCTGTTCAACCGTCGGGTCAAAGCGGTTCTATACATATGTTTATTTTTCATAACATTTTTTATAGGTATTTTTCCAATTTCAATATATACAATATTAAGAAAATGCAAAAACAATCAATTTATAGTTCTAGTTTATAAAAATGAGATGACTCTGGTATTTTCAGAGTTTTATTTTTATTAACAGAGTTTTTAAATCAAGCAAATCTAATACCAACGTTAGTTTATAACTCTAATATGTATCAGCTGGTGTTCTCAGAATTGTTTATCAGGTACACTTTGTCTATACATGTTGATGAAGTGGTAGCCCACTCTATCAATTGTGTTATATTACTACATTGCGTTTTGTTGCCTCTGACATTATTAGCCTTTTGGTTCTTTTGCAGAGCTCTAACGACATTCCACTCGCATTGCTAACGGTTCTTACCTGTTTGGCACTATATTATGTGATCAGTACCTTCAAGTAAGTTCTGCTCTACCCACAACTCCCGCTGATGTTAGCATCAGGATCATAATAGTTTCTTGCATAAGGAACCTTTTGTCTATACATTAACTGTTTTTTTTATGTATAGTCTTATTCGTGACTAAAACTTTATCTACCCAACAGAAAGTATTTGACTACTGGTGGATGATATGATGATAATAACGGATACACATCTTGTTTCGTAAGCTGATGAGAGTCAAAGAATGACATGTTTGTAAGGCTCTTAGTCGTTCTTGCATTGTTTACCTAGTGGAAGCTCATGGTAACATAACTGCGACAGATTTTGTTGGTGCATTTGAAATATTCGATTGTAGTTTCTTCTCACGATTCTATTCAAATTTTATTTCCCATTTGATGTTAACTCTACACAATAACAAGTATCAGCTTAATGTTTATATTTCTTTTTGTTGGAATATTTTTACCCATGATTAATATGTCATCGACATATAGGACTAGGAAAATAACATCACTCCCACTAGCTTTGTGATATACACATTGCTCATAGACTATGAGTAAACCAAAACCTTTTGATTTCTTCATCAAATCTCTTATTCCATTGCCGTGATGCTTGCTTCAATCCATAAATGGATATTTGAAGTTTGCATACACGGTTTGGAAATTTTGGATTCACAAACCCCTCAGGCTGCGCCATATAGATGTCTTCATCTAGGCGACCATTTAAGAAGGCGGTTTTGACTTCCATTTGCCAAATCTCATAATCATAGTAGCTATGGCTATGAGAATCCTAATAGCCCTTATGTCAGCTACAGGAGAAAAGGTCTCCTCGTAATCAACACCATAAGTTTGAGTAAAGCCTTTAGCTACCAAACGGGCCTTATAGGTGTGTACATTACCATCCATGCATGTCAGTTTTCTTCTTGAAGAGCCACTTACTTCCAACTACCTTGGCATTGGGAGGAAGGTCTACTTCAATCTAGACTTCATTATCTCTCATGGATTGCATTTCCCCATTCATAGCAATATGCCATTTCTCCTTTTCAGGATCATTCATGGAAGCTCTATAATTAGCAGGTTCTTCAAGATCCCCTAATATAGTTTCCTCAACTTCTACGTTAAGACATAGACGTTCAGGTGTTTTCACAGTCCTTACAGATCTACGAATGGGAACAACTTCAGGTGGAGGACCCAGACTTTCAGGTTCTACAGGAAGTTCGCTAGTGTTTTCAGAAGGTAATGTATCCTCTTGATCATCTTCCAGATCATAGATCCTCCCACTGAATTCTTGAGATATGAGATATTTTTCAAGAAAATCTCCATACCTAACAACAATTACTTTGTTTTCAGGTAGGTAGTAAAAGTAGTAACCCATCGTTTCCTTTGGGTATCCTACAAAGATACACTTTACAGATCTCTGTTGGAGTTTATCTTCTGAGTCACGTTTAACAAACGCCTCGCAACCCAAGACCTTTAAATAAGACAAGTTAGGAGTTTTTCCATACCATAACTCATAAGGTGTCTTATCAACCTTCTTGGTCGGAACCATATTCAAAATGCGAATAGCATATTCTAAGGCATAATCCCAAAAGGATAAAGGAAGAGTTGTAAGATTAAACATTGATCGCACCATGTCCAACAATGTACGATTTCTTCTCTCAGATACACCATTTTGTTGTGGAGTATAAGGAGATGTGAGATGCTGGACAATTCCATTCTCAGCTAAATAATCTTTAAACTCTTGACTCAGGTATTCACCACCTCTGTCGGATCGAAGAGCTTTAATCTTCTTTCCAAGTTGCAATTCTACTTCTGCTTTGAAAACCTTAAATGTTTCAAACACCTCATGTTTATGTTTAAGTAAATAAACATATCCATAATGGCTGAAATCATCAGTAAAGGTTAAGAAGTAGCTAGCACCTCTCTTTGACACATGTCTAAGTGGTCCACACACATCAGTATGTATTAAACCAAGTAGATCAGAAGCCCTTTCCATACGGTTATTGAAAGGTTTCTTTGTCATCTTCCCAGATATACAAGATTCGCATTTATCAAATGATTCATCATTGATATCTTGTAAAAGCCCATCACATTGCAGCTTTTCCATACGAGTCTTGCCTATATGAGAAAGTCGACAATGCCAAAGATAAGATGAATCCAAAACATTCTTGATTCTATTATTATTGATGCTATACATTGAATTATAATTATTGGATTCATTCATATCAATTTCAAAAACACCATTCACAGCAATAGTATTAAAATAAAAAATATTATTTAAAGAAACAGAAATTCCATTGCTCGTAACAGTATGTTTAAAACCAATATCCAATAAATACGAAAAGGAAACAACACCTCTAACAATAGTAGGTGCATAATGACAATTATTTAAAAAAAGTACTAAGCCCGAAGGCAAAACTAATTTAAATACGCCTATAACTTCAACAGCTGCATGTACTCCGTTACCCACGTGCATATATTGTTCTCCATAGGCCAGTCTCCTTTCAACTCTAAACCCCTGCAGTGTATTGCAAATATGAATACCACATCCAGTATCGTATACACAGGAATTTATTTTATGAGTTAATGAAAATAATTCAATCATGAAAAAGTCACCTGAAGTGTTGGGGTTACCAGCCTCAACCTTCAACTTCTTCACTCGTAACTCCTCAAGATAGAGTGGACAGTTCCGCTTCCAATGTCCTATCTCATGGCAGTGGTGGCAAGCCTGATCCTTCTTGTTAGGATTCACCTTGTTCTTCTTAGGGTTGTTCTTCTTGGGATTAGGTTGATAAGCCATAACTTGTTTACCCTTGTCAACCTTACCCTTACCCTTCTTATTCGCCTGCGGTTTTGGCTTTTGTATCCTACCTCCTTGTATAGCTAATACCTGAGGAGTAGGTGCCTTCTTTGGTAAACCCTTCTCATAGTCCACAAGCATTGCAAGCAACTCTGTGACTGTCTTCCCCGCGCAATGCGTGTTATAGTTTCGAACAAAACCAGAAAAATCCTTGTTCAAGGATCTGTTGATTAGGTTCACACATACATTCTCTGGGTAGATGTAGTTGGTCCATGTAACTCTTCATTTCCAACACATGATCACTAACAAGTTTACCTTCCCCCTGCTTGCAGCTATGTAATGCATCGATCAAATCATACAATTCAACTGCAGGTGGCTTCTCATAAGTCCTTTGGAGTTCTTGAAGCATATCATAAGGAAAATGGTGCTCAAACTGCTTTTGCAATTTGGGAGCCATACTTCCAAGCATCAAGCACGTAACTTCATTGTGCTTTTTATACTCCAATTTCCAGGCTTCTCTGACCTCCTCGGATTCAGTAGCATCTGGTTTAACAGGGCAAGGCTTATTCAAGTATTCCAGCTTATCGGACACTCTCAAGATAATCCTGAGTGACCTATGTCAGTCATTGAAATTCGGGCCAATCAAGTTTTCCCTTTCAAAGTGGTTTTTGAAAGCAGAACTTAGTACAACATTATCGGGTTGAGCCATTTCTATAGAAAAAGTTTAAATATTACTCCCTCCGTCCCAAAATAAATGTCACTTTTGACTTTTTCGAGTCTTTTTTATTCAACTTTGACCTTAAATATATTTATTTGTGTTACTTGATGAAAATTATACCAATGAAAATATATTTGAAACCCAATCCATTCATATACTTCGCATCAAATATTATGTAACACAAATAAAAATATTTAAGGTCAAAGTTGAATAAAAAACACTCGAAAAAGTCAAATGTGACATTTATTTTGGGATGGAGGTAGTAGTATTCTGATAATACAATTTTTCAAGAAAATAAAATACCCAGGAAATATTCATATAACCATTGAATTTTCTTGAAAACTAGGATCCAAATTTTCATAGTTTCACTACATCAGTTGATCTGCTAGTAATGAAAGTACAAAATATGGTAATCTGTCGAACAATAATCGGCAAACAATTTCCGACTCCTAGATCATTATGGGATTTATATTTGCCAAATACAATTTGCAAAGTAAGCATGTTTCATCCCATCTCATGCCTTAAGTTTCTAGGTCTCACTAACAACTTAATTAAGTCGTCTAATTTAGAAACTGCAAATTCTCCATTACTGGTCTCTCTCATAACGGAAATTTACCTTGTCATTAAAATCTAGGTAAGGTCTCACTTAGGCTAAATAATAATTTCAAGTGTTTCTTATAATTAGATGGCATGAACTTAAATTTTAGGGTACTAATTTTGATGTGTCAATCAAAATATGTACGAAGAAGCATGCACACATCTTCGTATCATAAGTTTTCAAAACCTTTTTATTTACCAATTTTAAGCTAAGATTTAAATCAACAAAGTTTTAATTGAGGTATTGGGTTCACCAATCAAAGAATTACCTACAATTTTAAGCCTGATCAACTATGTCTGATTTAGGAAGAATCATGTCATAAATGGAACAGTTATCTTCTCAGATTTTCTAATAACAATCTTCATTCAAAAGCAAAATATTGAAACAAAATAAATTGTTCTTAAAACAACACTTTTGATTTAATATAATAAATGTCTACATCTATTATTAGTTACACCTATGATAAGAAATCAACAAAAGTACAAATAGGGAAACCCTAAGAATTCACAAAATTTAAGGAAAACACAACTAGCGTAAATTTTATTAAAATCCACGAAAATTCATACATAACGACATGATTAGCAACGGAAGTGCTAATGTTACAATGATTACAAGATAAGGTATAGAATCGCTAAAAGGTTGACCCGCCATAACAACGAAGACTCCCACCAACACCACGATAGCGAGAGCCACCATGGGATGAATCACCTTGATTATCCTATACGGTAGATATAAACAAACCATTAAAAACAATAGCAAGACTAGTCCTTAAGCATAAAGATAAACAAGTTTATTTCACTATTATTAAGGATTACATAGGAATACAACAAGGACTCATTTTAACAACCCTAGCAGCGAGACTATTACCCCCCTAACTTGTCGACTCCAATAGCGAGGATCACAATTGGCATAAGGACCGCTAGAACGCAAGCTAAGAATGTGTAATCTTCATTAGGAACATACGCCAAATAGGTAACCCCAAGAATAACGTACACAATTGCTAAAATTGTGATAAGATGCGGCATTTTGAGCTTGTAATGAGAGAATTTGGTGGTGGAAGAATGAGGATTAAAAAAGGGGTATTTTATAGGGAAAAACTAGCTGTTGGACATAAAAACTAGCCGTTAGTTTTTACTATTCACGACCGTTGGGGACCATTGTTCATAGCCGTTAGGATTTACTATTCCTGACCGTTAGAAATTACTATTCACAGCCTTTGGATTTATTAGGTGGTAAAACATTCAAATTTATTTCATCTAGTAGAAATAAAACTAACGAAATTACGTTCTCTTGAATATCGAATGGAAATTCCTAGACAACCCTTTCAGACTAAGAATATAACCAAGGACTGATAGTGAAACTATATTATTAGATAGGGTTAATACATTCGGAGGTTACTAAAGTTTGCCAAAATTTTGAAAAAAGTTACTAAAGTTTTTTTTTTTTTTTTTTTTTTTTTTTTTTTTTTTTTTTTTTTTTTTGTTGAATTAGGTTACTATAGTTTCCCAGTTGGTCGTTTTTTCCTCTAGCCAAGTTTTTTTTACTATTTTCCCAGTTCTTTTATTGAATTTTTGGGAAACTATAGTAACTTAATTCAAATTTTTGGGAAACTATAGTAACTTAGTTCATCTTTGGGAAACTATAGTAACTTAATTCAAATTTTTGGCACACTACAGTAACCTAATTCAACCAAAAAAAACTTTAGTAACTTTTTTCAAATTTTTGGCAAACTTTAGTAACCTCTGAATGTATTAACCCTTATTAGATATAAAAGACATAAAAACAAGATAATATTATATATAATATTATTTTTGAATTGTAAGCATTTTAAGCATATCAAACTCACATCACCAACCAAATCATTATACGATTCCCTTTCTCACACTCACTATTTGAATAAGTCAGAAATCTCAGATTTCCTTATTCAGATTGTGTGATGAATCCATCGTTAAGGTTAGATAGAACACTAAGAGAGAACCAGAATTCACCTAGGAACGAGAAAATCAAATCTGGGCAAGATACCCAAATCTTTTTCCCAACACCTCGACCAACACAGATTGAATCTCGGGACGAGATTCCCTTCAACGGGGGGATACTGTAACCACTGTAAAAATTTCACTTTGTAATAAACTATTTCATATTTTAAATAAAGAATACTTAACATTTTTCCACGTATAATTTTTTTTTTTATTATTTATCTGATCATGAGTACTATCTAATGTGACGTAACTCACATCCTCGATAAATGTGCTCACACGCGAACCAACATCAACTTACTTAATGTTTATTTCGTATAAACATTTCCATATGTTAAGTATAAAACTTTACGATATCTCATTTGCCACTTTACGTTAATTCGTTAACGTACGTTTAAACTAAACGTTTCTTATCTATTATAGTTTTCATGAAACCCTAAATTATTATAACAACAATAATAAATAATTAAACCCTAAAAATACAAAAATGCAACTCATTCAAGTAAGGTACAAGTTACTAAAGAACAGAAACCCTAAAAACCACTTTAACTCCCGATACAAACCCTAATTTCACTAAATTATGATTTTATATAATAAAATCACAAACCCTAATTAATATGTAAATGATTTTTATAAAATATAAAGGTACAAGTCTTTCAAGCCAAGGTACAAGTCATTAAAGCATAAAAACATAATATTAATATAAATCTCATTATAAACCCCAGTGTACTCATTATAAAGCACATTATACAAGTCTTTTATACACAAGCATTAAAAATAGATTTCTTAAAATAAGTACAAGTCCCTAAACCTAATGTACAAATGTCGTATGCATAAAACTTAAAAATTATATTTATATACTTTTAAACCTAATAAAACTAACATATAATTAAATTAACTTAACTAACCCATAAAAATATATTTTCTATATTACATAAACTATAGTACAACCCTACTAAGCCCATAGTACAACCCTTTAAAGCCCAACATGATTTATTTACCTTTTATATAATTCGATACATATAGTAAATAAGAAAACCCTAATTTAATTACTACTCAACAAATACTTAAACCTTACCCTAAAGTAATCTTGTTACCTCCCTAAACCCTAGAGTACAACATTTCATAGCCAATGTACCACTCTTAAAGCCTATTCGATCCTCATTTTAATACCTAGTCGATTCTAATAAAAATTAAACTAAACTTTTCCCTACTTACTACTTGATAAATTTTAAACCACATAGACTTTACTAGGCTTAAAATCTCACCAACACACCATGTCTCTAGGATATGTAACAAGCAGGTAAAATCTATGGCATCAAACCGAAACACATCACCACCTCACACCTCATTCATCAACACCACACAAGCTTCATTAACCTACCTCACCTTGTCTCCTCACTCACAACAAGGTGACTTAGCACTCATGAAAACCATAACTCTCTCCCTCTATAAATAACGACACCAACACCTTCATTTTTCTCCACACCATTCGAACCACAACCAAAACAACCCACACTCATTTGCTACTGATCAAACAGCCCACATATAAGCCAAAGAAAGATCTTAAGAAGCCTAGGGAGAAGGAGAAACCTTGGTATTCCATTTACAAGCCGTTTCGCCAAAATATTCCCATAATCGAATAATTACCCAAGTAAGTGATCTAACCCTTTCTTATTACTCTGGTATACTTTAAACACTCCTAAAAATGTTACCACATAAGCATTAATAGCTAACTAGTTCAAAAACTAAATTTTCTTTTTCTTTTTCTTTTTGTCGAGCACAAACCAAAGACCCTCTTTTTATATTTTTTTAAGTATCACTAATCAAGAGACCATAAAACTTATAAAAGATAGATTAAATATGTTTATGATAATGATAACATGCATTAAAAACAAGTTTGAACACTTAGAAAATCAAAAACCGATCCATTTTTCTTTTTCTTTTTCTGTCGCAACAGCCCCCAAACGCCCCCTTTGCATAATTATTTCGACCTTAAAACGACAAACTAAAATTTTGAAACTTGGCCAACTTAAAGACCACCCAGCTAGCTATCTGTAGGATCAAGAACGTCGTAAAAACATAGCCTTGTCTCATTTTTATTTTGGTCCCATTTCTGCCCGTCGCAAACTATTTCAAACGCACCCTTTTAAATTGATTCGAGCTCATAAGCTGATAAGCCATGAATAAGGTGTTTGTAAACTGATAATAACTTGTACAAAGGAGTCGTAGCAAGTCGTGTCTTTTCCCGAAATTTAGAACGCGATAAAATGGAAAAAGGATGTCGCATGAAACGACAAAAATGCTTCGAGGGCCAAATCTGCCAAAACTCCAACTGTTTTTATAACTAGGACTAAATCTAAATTCAACCTAAGGTTTAAGGGGAAAACTTGCCAACTTTGAAAAATGGAGTTTTATTGGGCGAAAAGTGTAAATAATCCAAAGTTATTAAAACAAGGACTATTTTTGCCAACGACTTATAGTTGTGGGTATAAATTGTCATTTTTGAAACTACGAGGGTAAAAACTGTCATTTCACCAAAGTTAAGGGGTAAAATTGTCAATTTATGAAAGTTCAGGGGTAAAAATTGTCATTTTGTTAAAGTTCAGAGGTATAAACTGTCAATATATTAAACTATAAGGGTAAAAAGCATAATATTTTATAATTATTATTAGAAATATATTTCTAATTGTTTTATAATAGAAAATTTATAAACGAAATATATTTATTTCGATAACAAATAAACGAGATATATTTAACAAAAAACGAAAACAAAAACATAAAAATATGAAATAAGATAAAATCTTATCTAACTTTTGGAGAGACTTCATGTTGTCTCCTTTTAACATTTATTCGACAACCAAAACGTTACGAAACGAATATCAAAACTTATATATATTGGAATATGATTACTGAAACTTGACATACCAACCCAGGTTGCGTGCCGGAGACGTTTATCAACTCTATTTATGTAACACCCCAACCCGATAAGGGTAGAGGTATTACGTTATGGTGACATATCAGAACAAACATAAGCATATGACATAAATAATACAATTGAATTTCAATGGTTACAAAGGAAAATTCTGAAATTACAGGGTTACAATGAAAATTACAAAGGAAATACTAAGTCTAGAATAAATTCTTCTAGTCATCTCTAATCCGGAAAAATCTATCAAGCATAGCCTTCTAAGTCCAAGGTACTCTCCACTCATACCCAGCTTCCTACTAAAACCTGCCGCAGGAAAAGAAATGCGGCTGAGCTTAAAAAGCCCAGTGAACAGATATGCAAACAAAGTAATGATGACGAAACAGAAATAAGATAAGGTGCAATGGGAAATATCGTAAGGTATAAACAGAGAGAAAAGATAATGAATAGGACAGTAATCCACCACGAGCCCAGAAACAGATCATATCATATCATAACAATGTAACCATTTATCTTCATAATCATATAGAGGGGAGACCTCTCGTATAACCAGATAATATGAGGGGTGTCCTTATTCTTCAAATGGAGTAGCTAACTCCCAGATATGTGAAGGGCATGTATTGCACACAGTACCAATCACCAGACATATATCAAATCATATAATAGATAATCCACTAAACAGATAACAGATCTAGGATGCATCCATACGCCCCCGCAGATAAATAGTGGCCAAAATAATATAATGCGCATATCAGATAACAGATAAGGGGACGGTGTGTAACATCACTCGAACACACTAGAGTCATGCCATTGGTGCATCAATGACACGGCCATGTTACCTTCATGGCTAGGTACACATATTTTGGCTCGGGTATCAAACTGAGAGTCAGATATCATATCATAATCAGAGAGTCATATCCAAAGTTCCATATCCAAAGGGTTCATAACAGATGGTTCATATCAAATGGTTTGAAAGAGCATATCAAAGGTTCATAATCTAAGTTTCACAGCAAAAGTTCATTTCAGAAGTTTCTATCAAAAGTTCATTTAAAGCATTCTTTTAATAATGGTTTTCGTAAAAATGATCTTTCAAAGTAGTTTTCATAAAAATGATCTTTCAAAGTAGTTTTCATAAAAATGATCTTTCAAAATGGTTTTCATAAAAAGGTAGTAAAATTTCATATAAAAGAAGTATCGTATCGTACTCATAAACATCATTTTAAAAATGGTTTTTCTCAAAACATTTCTTGTCATAATTAAGAAAGTTTTCACAGCATAGGTTCATATCAGAGATCATAACGAAGAGGATCATAGCAAAGGTTCAAAGAAAGGGGATCATAGCGATGGCATCAAATCAGAAACTAACAGACCAGAATATGAAAGAGATCATGAGAAACCTTAAAAAGGTCAGAATATCTGTACCTTATACCGCAAGTGACAAACACAACAGAAAATATAGAGGTCGGACGCAAACTCCATCTTCAGCGAATCTACACGAATTCATGACTATCTTATTAAAAGCTTATTAATTCAGATTACTTATTTTAGTCGGCTTTCCATTTTTAGTAACTTTCCTTTTTAGTAACTTCCTATATTTAGCAGGTTTCCATAATTAGCAAGATTCAAATAATATAATTTAGGTTAAGTCATTAACTAGGGTTATTATGGAAATAAGGTTCATTTTAGCAAGTTATAAAAGTTTAAGGTTAAATATAACAAGTTTCCATATTTTAGGGTTTTAATTGTAAATACATCAAAGTTAAAGGTTTAAAATGAAAATACCTCAAGTTACTCATTTAATACATAAGTTATTCAGAATTACACTTTTAACCCTTTAAGTTTCACAATTTACAGATTATACCCTTTTAGTTAATTAATTTACAAATTAAACCCTATAATTACATAAATCACAATTTAACCCTTATCATAATTATATTAACACATCAAGCACTTTATTTTACCAATTTACAGAATATACCCTTAAAATTAATATGTGGTACGATGCCCTTTCAGATTGCATAATTTACACAATTAGTCCCTTAATTTTATAAAACTACAATTCAAATCATAATTTATTAATAATTACATATTAAGCCCTTAAATATCCAAAATTACACATCACACCCTTAATATCATTATTTATACAGAATAACCTTAAGTTTCCAAAATTTACACTTTTAGTCCCACCATTTAATTTAATTTCAATTCGACTTACATATATAACAAATAAATCTTTTCTTGCAAATTTTACACATAGTACCCTCATCTTATAATTTTTATACATTACCACAGATCTAAATAACCTTACAAAAATACCCCACAAGTTTCACAATTGGAAAAACACACCCTTTTGATTTTAGTTTCTCAATCGGTATAACTTTTAATTATCAAAACCCTAACCCTAATTGTACTAATCATTATCCAATCATAATAACATCATTAAACCCATTAAATGACCAGATCTAACATAGAAAACCTAACCCTAATTCATTCGATCCATGTTTCATATTTTAAATCGGTTTCTCCTTTTTAGCCGATCAGAACAAAATTCACCATAGATGATTTAAGCTTCGATTAATCCAAATATCATTTTTCCAGATTCATATAACATGTATAGGACCCAAATAAAATATATACAAAGCCCAGAAAAATCGCATGAGTTATTTTAGGATTTTATTCACATTTTGATACATATAATTACCACGATCGATTTTAACGTGCATGGTTCATGTTATCTATTTTATATGAATTATATACGATGTAAAGAGCACTAGAAAAATACCAGATGTGGTTTAGAATGATCGGATAAGGTGTGAGAGTTTTGTACCTCTCGGCTAGAACAATACGACACCAAGAAACTCCTACGATCAACCCAGCGATTCCACGACCTTAAGACTATTTTTCCCACCTTCCTTAGACTTGATAGAACCTACGAAAAATAATAACCAGCCTCCAGAAATTCGTTTGATGATAGAGAGAGTTTTGTGTGTGTTTTAGGGTTTTTGCGATAGGAAATAATAGAGAATTAAATAAAATCGTGTGGGAGGGGGGGGATAGGCAGAAATCTCGGCTTAATTGGTTGAGGAGATCAATATACTAATTTTGTACAAGTTTCCCTTTTTAATTTGGTGCTTATCTATTTTTAAAAGATTTAAAAGTATAAAATAAATAATTTAAATAATAATTTCGGCCTATACATATTTGTATGTGTATCATGTATCTTTTGTACATTGTATAATGTAAAAATGTAGTAGCAAAATTATCTTACTTCATATGTTGCTCATTACCAAAGGTTTTGGATTGATTTGATGCTTTATACATGTTTTAATTAAATTTTAAAGTTTCAGGGCAATTTGGTCATTTTGCATGTTTTCAAATTTTGGGTTTTACAATTTAAATTTGTTATCCATCCAGACTGTCTAGGTGAGTTCATAGTCCCACTTTTTATTACGTTTTTCAAACTTGTGGGGAGATACATGCTACTAAACCGAACACAAATATTTTTCTGTATGCTTTCCTGATTGATATTGCCTAAGTTAACTGTTTCCTCTTTTAAAAGACCCTCCATCATGCACCATTAAACACCTTCGGGTGAGCGCGAATATAGTGAATAGATCTATTGGAATTGACGACCCATTTGTACTAGCCGGATGGATTTCCTTAGTTTTAGTCGGATAGACAAATGCACTTTATTTAAGTTCAATAAAGAGCCTGGCAAACTCCTACTCGAGGGCATTATTACTTTCATTTAATTATGCTGGTAATACTTAAATCTGTTAATGTTTTGCGTGTCATGAGGCTTAGTGCAATATACTGAACTACGATATTCTTGATTTACTTTCTACTTAGCCTGTGTTCAACTAATTATAACTTTAAACGCTATGGATTTCACTCAACCTTTGTGTTGACTTTTTAGCATGTTTTATCTCAGGTAATTAAAAGCTAAACTTGGCACGGAGTGGCTGTGGACTTTCTATTAGTGGATAATTAGGCCCAAGCCCGGTTTGTGGGTTTTGAGTATTAGGGTTTCACTATTATAAATAGTGGATGATTAATAAAGATTAACCTACGGGGAATTATAATCTCTAACATGGTATCAGAGACCTACTGATCCAAATAACCTAAATTCTTCCGCTGCTGCTGCCTTCGGCCGCCGGCTACACGCCAGAGGTTCGGAGGGCTCCTTTTAAAACCTAATCAATTCAATAAAACCCAACCACCAACTGTCTCCTCACCAGATCCACCACAACCACCACCATCCGCCGCACATTCTCCACCGAAGTCTCGGCTAACGACGCTTGTGGTCGACCGTTGGTTTTTGTGATAATCAGTCGACTTACTTGTTTGTTTGTTTGTGGTTGACCATTGGTTTTGTGATAACCAGTCGCCACTTTTATATGTTGATCGTTGGCAGTTGACGTATTTGTTTCTTTGTTCCTTTATCGTTGACTGGGTTTGGTAGGAATGTTGTGAAAGATGAAGATGGGATAATATTGGTGGTTTGTAGTGATTGGTGAATTGTGGGGTGTCACAGGAAAGTGATAATTATAAAAGTAAAGCAAAGTAGTGGGGTTGGTTATATGGTTTTTACCGACCCATTTGTTTTTGTTTCATTAAAAAAAAAGATTCGTAGTTATTGGATAGAGGGTGAATCTTTATGTTTTTGCACGGAAAAATACGCCCCGTTTGTTCGGAAGGTTCTTTGGGGGTTGAAGTTTTAGAACCAACTTTCGTCTCAAGTTATAGTTATTTAATTGTTTGTTTATGTCGAATCTAGGGTATCAATTCCCGAGATGACTTTTGTTGGTGTCGAATCTAGGGTATCAATTCCTGAGACGAATTTTGTTGGTGTCGAATCTAGGGTATCAATTCCCGAGACGACTTTTGTTGGTGTCGAATCTAGGGTATCAATTCCTGAGACGACTTTTGTTGGTGTCGAATCTAGGGTATCAATTTCCGAGACGACTTTTGTTGGTGTCGAATCTAGGGTATCAATTCCCGAGACGACTTTTGTTTGTGTCGAATCAAGAGTATCAATTCCCGAGATGACTTTTGTTTGTGTCGAATCAAGGGTTCTTATTCCCGAGACGACTGGGTTATCCTGTTTTACTTTGGTTTATTGTTTTATTTTGCTTTCTTAGTTTTTCTTCCAGTTCGAGCTTTCGCGATTTCGCTGCTCGAACTGCGGGGGAGTGTTAGCCTGTCTAGTTTGTATGGGCCAAGGCCCAAAGTGTCTAGGGTTTATTCCCTATAAATGCATTGTATCATGTATCATTCTAATGAATCAATAACACAATCATTCTATCATTATCTCAATATTCTACACTTTCTTCTTATAAAAAGAGTGTCCATTTTGTTATCATTCAACAAATAATGTATCTTTTACAACATATTTCCGAATTTCCCGCTGGGACCTCTATATGTAACTCTGATTTGAATAAATGAATGATAACAATTTTATTTAAAACGTCTCTTTTTGAGTCGTTTATTTTCATGACTGTGATACTTGAAGTAATACCCCAACTTATATTTCGCTGCGTATATCGAAAACGGGGGTGTTACATGATGAAGCGAAAAGTGTACCACTTTTAGGGGGTCATTTAAGCCCTAAATCGTATTTATTTGATCAAATATTGCCCTAAATCGTTCCTTTTGTCATTTTAGGTACTTTGGAGAAGAAATCTGGAAAAGGAAGCATTTTGGACGTTTTTGGAGCATAAAAGTGAAGAAAACGACAAAGTCTCAAAATCTGCTGAAAAAGTACATGTGACGGCGTCAAGCCCCAGTGTGACGCCGTCAACCCTTGACGCGCCAGAGAGGATTTTGGAGGATTAAAAGGGGACGGCGTCAAGAAGGCCATCAAGAAACCCTAACCGCGGCGAGGTGACGGCGTCAGATCTATAACGTGACGCCGTCAGATCTGATTTCCTATATATATTTTCATAATTTTTAGTCATTAGTGTGCAACTTTGTGAGGAGAAACCCTAAGACGATTTTTCTGCCATTTTTAAGGGTTTTATACCCTTGGATCTCCCATGTTCAATTGAAGATAAGTAATCAATTAATCATTCAATATGTCTATGTGTTGTTTGATTATATCTTGTTCTTGTCTTTTATTTAACATGCTAGGCTAGATTTATCTTATGTTTGCTTAGATCTAATGAAACCTAACTATTGATTATTGGTTGTTGGTGTGTTATTAATTGTATTGGATGATTGTTTATCGATGTTAGGCTTAAGAAAACTGGCTAACCTCCTATACGGTAACTTGCTTGAACGTCTTAAGAAACATGAACCAATGCGTACTAAGGTTTTTATGGTTGTATTTAATGCATGAGCGAATTCTAGTGATCCCATGTTAGGAGCTTCTTAGCCGGCTCGACATAGGAGTGAAGTAGGAGCTTATAAAGTTGGGGAAGTACGTACGCCACCCCACGATTGGTATTAAGGAATACACCCGTCATCCACGCAATTAATACACACTAATCAACCGGTAAAAGATAGTTAGGGAGTAAGGAAATCTAAGTAAACACATTTCTCTCCATATAAGTTCCACAACCTTTTTATTTTCAGTTATTTTATTTTATTTGCAATTGTAGTTATTTGGGTTAGTTGACTAGCAACTAATTCCGCCCACTCCTTCAAACCCGAGATTTTACTTGCTTTCATAAAAATATAAAAATACAAAAAGAATCTTCCCTCACCCTTAGACCTATTAGAGTAGTTTTTCAATCCTAACGACACTATTCCCCTATAGAGAACGATCAATCGCCCGGTACTTGCCACTACACTATACTACATCGGTCAGGTACACTGCCTGGTGGGGATTGCAAGCCTCTTGAGATCCCTCGAGAGGTAAAACCTGTTGTAAGGTCGCAAAACCACGCATCAAGTTTTTGGCGCCGTTGCCGGGGAATAATTATTGTTTAGGTTGAATTTTATTTTATTAGGTCTACTCACTAGATTCCTTTCTAGTGAGATTTTTTTTTTCTAGGTTTTCTTTAGTCTATCTTTTTTTTTTTCTTCGTTTCTTTGTTCGTAACCATTACCATCCGACATCATGGAAGGTGGTAATATCCTTGATCCCAACAACCCACCACCACGACAAAACCAAACTCGTAGAGCACACACTTTAGGAGGATATTCCCTAATTTTGGATGATAACCCCCCTAATCCTAGAATCACTAGGAGCCGTAGCTCGATCAAAACTCTTGCCACACCCTATGCTGAACCCGAAAGGGAAATGCGTAAATTAAGGCAACACCACCAAGCGGCCGAACCATCCACGATCAATTTTGATGATGCCCTCTCCGAGGAAGAATCCAATCCTCACTCTACACCTCCTAGCCCTCAAACCAATCACGATATGGAGGTTCCCGAAAACCCAATCCCTAAATCCCTCAAGGACTACTCTTCTCCCACCCCTCGCGGTTTTTTCAATGCTATTGTTTTTCCTAATGAACACACGAATGGGGTCTTGCGTGCAACCGACATTTGGCTTGCCCAAAGTGTATGCAAGTTTCACGGATTGAAAAGTGATGATCCAATCCAACACATCAAAGACTTCCTGAAAATAGTGGATACCATCCATACGGACGGAGCCACTAGAGATACCTCCCGGCTACGATTCTTTCCCTTCACCCTTTATGAGAAAGCCAAAGATTGGTATAACAAACTCCCCTCCGAGTCCATCTTCACATGGGAACAGCTTATCTCAAAATTCTATGAGAAATTCTTTCCCATAGGAAGAACTTCAATGTTAAGAGACGAAATCTTCCGCTTCCATGTTGGACCAGCTGAACCCATTCACGAATCCTGGATCAGATTCAAAGATCTAATTAGACAAGTCCCTCATCATGGCATTGAACTCTGGCTTCTTGTCCAGATCTTTTATGACAGTGTCCCTAAAAGCGACCAATTTGGCATTAATAATTCGGCGAAAGGAAAAATAGCCAAACTAAGCGCTGAGGAAGGATGGAATAGAATTGAGGAATACGCAAATGATCAAGACGATACTTGGGATGAACCCGATTCGATCATGAGCGTTTCCAAGATCATGAAAGAGCCTCCTTTTGCTAGCCGGTTGAGTAGATTGAATGATCAAGTATCTTATCTAGACAAGTCACAACCAACTAAACGGTTATCAAACCCATACTTGATCTGTGACCAATGTGGTGGCCCGCATGAAGTGGAGGAATGCGGGGATGATACCACCACCGAACAAGTATGCTTGTCAAGCCACGACATCTTCGATGATCCTTCGCTCTTAACCTTCTACCAAAACAATGATTTTACCCCTTGGGGAAATCTTGTGAAAGAAGGGGGAGGAGGAGAATATCCTGACTACAAGGTTAGGAGCACTTTTGAGGATGATCTTGGGCATTTCACGCTTGAAAAGAATCTGCAACTAAAAGGTCTTGACAACCTCATCAATAGTCAATAAAACGACCTGAGGGCCAAATTCGCAGAACTCAACGCCACTCTCGACGGCCTTGGCAAACCTCAAACAAATCAAAGAGATCCCTTACTCGCCATCACCACTCGTGCTGGAACAACTACTAAGGATCCACCTTACCCAGCTCAACAATCTAACGTCATGGAACCCGACACCCCTCATGAGGAGGAAGGTAATGTGAACGATGGAAATCCCGAGCAAACCCCTCCGATAACTCCCTCTCCACCTACTCCAACCAAACAGCCCATTAAAGTCCCATACCCGTCCCGCCTCAAGAATCAAAAGGTCGAAAATGATAATAAAAGATTCTTGTCATATTTGAAGGATTCGGTCATCACCATACCCCTTCTTGATGCATGTTACCATATGCCCAAATATAGTACATACTTCAAGAAGCTGCTAACCAACAGAAAAAGGCTCGAGGGTCTTGTAACCTTAGGAGAAGAATGTTCTGTGGTGACTCAACGAGGGCTGCCAAAGAAGGTGGACGATCCAGGTAGTTTCACCTTGCCCTGTTCAATAGGATCTCTTTCAGTCAAGAATGCTTTAGCCGACTTAGGAGCAAGTATCAATCTTATGCCGCATTCCATGTTCCTCAAATTAGGGTATTCTGGATTGAAACCAACCCGTATGAACATCCAACTAGCCGATAGATAAGTCAAATACCCCTTAGGAATATGTGAGAATGTGCTGGTTAAGGTAGGGAAGTTCAAATTTCCAGTTGACTTCGTCATCTTAGAGATGGAAGAAGATGACCTAGTGCCCATCATTCTGGGGAGGCCATTCCTTGCAACTGCTCGCGCTGTTATTGATGTTCATGACGGCAAACTAACCTTACGAGTGGGGACCGATAGCTTAACCTTCGACATCAAGGACACAATGAATCTTTCTCTCGAAGCAGCTAATCGGCTGTATTTCATCGGAGAAATCAATGAACTATTCGACGAGATTGACAATTGTATAGATGAACAGGTGGAAGCTGGTTGGTTGCGAGATGAAGCTTTCTTACCCATCTTAGAGGAGGAGAAGACTATGGATGTGAACGCAGTCTCCTTCTATCCCAGACAAGAAATCGAACAGCTTGAGCTTCGTAAACCCGAGAACAAACTTAAACCTTCCATCATCGAGCCACCCATGTTAGAACTCAAGGAACTCCCAAACAACTTGGAATATGCTTTCCTCCAAGGAAAAGATCAACTTCCGGTAATCATAAACTCTTCTTTGAAAAGTGAACAAAAGGATAAACTCTTAGGAGTTTTAAAAAATTATAAAGGAGTTATAGCATGGAGTGTAGCCGACATCAAGGGGATTGACTCAACCTTTTGTACGCATAAAATCCTCATGGAGGAGGATTATAAACCTACCGTGCAACTTCAAAGGCGAGTAAACCCCAACATAAAGGAAGTCGTAAAAAAGGAAGTCGTTAAGCTTCTAGATGCGGGGCTAATTTACCCAATCTCAGACAGTCTGTGGGTAAGTCCTGTACAGGTTGTACCAAAAAAAGGAGGAATGACGGTGGTTAAGAACGATAAGGATGAGTTAGTGCCTCAACGAACAGTAACTGGATGGCGTGTGTGCATCGATTATAGGAAGTTGAATGATGCAACCCGAAAGGATCATTTCCCTCTCCCATTTATCGACCAAATGTTGGAAAGGTTAGCGGGGCATGAGTACTACTGCTTCCTAGATGGGTTCTCAGGGTATTTCCAAATCCCTATCACTCCTGAGGACCAAGAAAAGACTACGTTTACATGCCCTTATGGCACCTTCGCCTACAAGCGAATGCCCTTTGGACTATTTAACGCCCCCGCCACTTTCCAGCGCTGCATGACAGCAATCTTCCATGAGTTAATGGAAGACAGCATGGAGGTCTTCATGGATGATTTTTCGGTCTTTGGAAACTCTTTTGATCGCTGTCTTGCTAACCTTGAGAAAATGCTCAAACGTTGTGAGGAGACTAACTTGGTACTAAACTGGGAAAAGTGCCACTTTATGGTAAAAGAAGGGATTGTGCTAGGGCACAAAATTTCAAGAAGTGGAATTGAGGTAGACCGGGCAAAAATTGAAGCTATATCCAAACTTCCCTATCCAACAACTGTCAAGGCAATCCGTAGCTTCTTGGGTCATGCTGGCTTCTATAGGAGATTCATTAAAGATTTCTCAAAGATAGCTAGACCAATGACTCAGTTGCTCGTGAAGGATGCCCCGTTCGACTTCTCTCAAGAGTGCAAGGATGCATTCGATCGATTGAAGCAGGAACTTACCCAAGCTCCAATCATGGTCACCCCTAACTGGGAGTTACCCTTTGAAATCATGTGCGATGCTAGCGATTATGCTGTTGGAGCAGTATTAGGCCAAAGGCTTAACAAACACTTTCAGCCAATATACTACGCTAGCAAAACCATGAATCCTGCTCAAGAAAACTACACTACCACTGAAAAGGAATTACTAGCCGTGGTATTTGCTTTTGATAAGTTTCGCCAGTATCTTGTCCTTTCTAAAACGGTTGTTTTTACGGACCATTCAGCTATTCGATATCTTTTCACTAAACAGGATGCTAAACCGCGGTTACTTCGTTGGATCTTACTATTGCAAGAGTTCGATGTAGAGATTCGTGATAAGAAAGGAGCAGAGAATCTTGCGGCTGATCATCTCTCTCGTCTCGAAAACCCCAGCCTCGCTGAATCTGACAATAAATGATTCTGAGCCATGGTATGCGGATTATGCTAACTACCTGGCAAGTAGAGTCATTCCTGAGCATATGAGCAGGCATGAAAAAAAGAGGTTCTTCAATCAATTAAAGTACTACTTTTGGGATGAACCTTTCTTATTCCGAAGATGTCCGGATCAAGTAATCAGACGTTGTGTTTCGGAAAAGGAGGCTATCAGAATTATGAAAGAGTGTCATGCAGGTCCATCTGGAGGGCATCACGGAATGAACACTACTGCACGAAAGGTCTTCGACGCAGGATTCTATTGGCCTACAATATTTCGTGATGTGAAGGGAATGATACAGACTTGTGACGCGTGTCAAAGAGCTGGGAATATCTCTAGGAGGGATGAAGCCCCGCAGAATTATATACAAGTTTGCGAGGTTTTCGATGTTTGGGGAATTGATTTCATGGGACCCTTCCCATCTTCAGGAGGGAATGAATACATCTTAGTGGCCATTGATTATGTTTCGAAATGGGTGGAAGCACACGCCCTTAGGACTAACGACGCTAGGGTAGTAATTCATTTCTTAAAAAAATTGTTCGCTAGGTTCGGAATTCCGAAAGCTCTTATTAGTGACAGGGGAACCCATTTTTGCAATTCGCAAATGGAGAAAGTTATGAAAAGATATGGAGTCTCTCACCGATTCTCCACCGCTTACCATCCTCAAACCAACGGTCAAGTCGAAAACACTAATAGAGCCATAAAGAGAATATTAGAGAAAACGGTCAACCAAAACAGAAAAGATTGGTCTTTTAAGCTCGATGAAGCTTTGTGGGCATTTCGAACCGCTTATAAGACACCAATCGGGACAACCCCGTTCCGTATGGTATATGGCAAGGCATGCCACCTTCCAGTAGAACTGGAACACAAGGCATATTGGGCACTTAAGGCTTGTAATTTGGATTATACGGTTGCGGGAACAAATAGATTCTTACAGCTCCAAGAGCTCGATGAATTGAGATTAGAGGCTTATGAATCTTCCATTACATACAAAGAAAGGGAAAAAAGATGGCATGACCAACGGATTAAGAGACCCAAGGAGTTTTCAGAAGGAGACAAGGTCTTATTATATAATTCTCGCTTAAGGCTATTTCCGGGAAAACTTAAATGTAGATGGTATGGACCTTTTACCGTAAAGAGCTCCTCTAAAACCGGAGCCGTTGTGTTGATTGACGACGAGGATAGAGAATTCACTGTGAATATACAACGAGTCAAGCATTATCAAGAGAATGGTAATGAAATGATCAATGAGGAAGACATAACTTTTGATGAAGAAGTCACGTAATGTACGGTGACTTTGAGTCTAGCTACAAGACTCGTTAATAAAGAAAAGCGCTTCTTGGGAGGCAACCCAAGCTTTATTTGCTTTGTGTGTTTATTTATTTGTTTGTTTGATTTTATTTGCTTCCGTATGTATGTTTAATTTTTATTATTATTGATTCATGTTCGAAACAAAATTGTGAAAATGCTTTATCTTGTTTTTAACTTCGTCTTAACTACATATAAAGGTATTTTGCAAAAGTTAAGTGTAAGGGAAATCCAAATCGGTTTATTAGAACAAATGAACATGAATCATAACAATATTAAATTAACATACATATTAGTAATTGTTTGAGTCAAATGCTTGTATCGAGTCATAATGATATTTTGCAGGAATTCCAGGAAGTAAGGTATAGGTTTTTCCAAAAATTTTCCGGAAACTTAACATGAGAATTCTGTCAGATCATTTCTGACGGCGTCAGGCCTTACAACCTGACGGCGTCAGGTTTTAATTTTCTGAAATTTTTGAAAGTTTTGTTTTTCTACCGAAATCATAAAAAGTTTTTATTAAATCTCTAACTTATAAACTCCAGGAATCTGCAAAATAATCATTCCACAAGCATTATATCCTTATACAGATTTATCCCGCCGATGTTGTGCAGGTTTTCGTGTTTGTTTTCTCAGGTTTAACAGGTTATTTTAGACAAGGAGATGTATGTGGAATCTAGTTTTTGGCGCTGCTTTAGTCTTGAAGCTTCAACATTACCTTGGAAGAAGATCTAACCATGTTACCTCTTTATCCACCGAGCGAATCAGGGGAGTATTTGATTTCATTCTTTTACCTTATTTACTTTTACATCTTGTTATTTGAACATTGGGGACAATGTTCATCTTAAGTGTAAGGGGGGGTAAAGTACGATACCTTAGAGAATGCTATTACGCTTGATTTTTCGTTTGTTTAATGGTAGATGTGTAATAAAACTGAGATAAATACCTGTTAAGGCAATTTTAGTGCCAAATTTAAATTTTTTTACAACATATAGGAGTGAAACTTTGGTCTTAATGAGCGTCTCACGGATAGGAGTTATATGACTAGCACAAAACCGTACCACTAAAAAAATTTTCCACCCCCAAATATGTGAGGTTCGCCCCTAGAATTGGTAGGAAAAGCATTTATGCTATGATGTGTGTACCGGTAGCACTTAGATTCTAGAACTTGCGTTAGGACCATTCCGAGGCCACAAGTGAGACTACATTCGTGTAGTTAGATTTACTACATGATAAGAGGCATTAGGATTAACCCATTGTTTTACACCTGTGTTTTTGTTATAATTACGTTGGCTACATTGGTCAAGTAATTCTCCCACACCCTTTGCGTTGTACTCATTTTTTGTACACGATACCCCTAGTACACCCCTCAGAGCCTATCTTTTCGTTTCTAACTTTAAGCATTTTACTTAAAGTAAGAATTTGTTTACACCCCACTTAAATGTACACCCAAATCGCCTTAGCCTACCTTGTATGCACTCATTTTTAGTGCATTATTGTGACAACATTTGTTTAAACCCCAAGTTAATTATCTAATTGATTACATGGTTGCTAAGTCGAGTCATATCCTTGTACATATTGTTTTGGGACGATTGTGACTCATGGGTAAAGTACTAGTGTAATGGAGTAATGGGGAAGAACAACATTATTACCCCCATATGTGCTAAATATTTTTAAAAAAGTACTCCAAGTGTTTCGATTATCTTAATTCGAGTCATTAGAATAGTTAATTGTAAAGTTATGTAAAAGTTCAAGTGTAAGGGGGATACAACCCCCCTGCGATGTATTATTTTGGATGGTAGGGCAAGAGTGTATGCAAAAAAAAAAAAAAAAAAAAAAAAAAAAAAAGTAGAAAAAACATACGGACTACCATCCCGTTTCATTTTATGTTTATTTTATCTTTTTGTTATTTCATTAGCTTAAGTCGAGTCTAGTCTTGGCTTAGCAACGCCATATTGTACATGTAATTAATCAAGATCTTTAACTCGCCACCAGTAAAATATCCTTTATCCAACAAAACCGTGTTTATCATATCCCTACACCTAACGTTATAACCCGTTTAAAAGCCCTCTTTGATAGTTTATCTTAGGTGCTTACGCCTAGTGGAGGAGGTTTTTGATCCTTTCCCAAGCCTATGGTAATCTATTTGCTATGACAAGTAGTGAGAGATATTATTCATTTTCATTTATGAGATATACTTTTATGACACCTGAGAGATGTGAGTATCTAAACACTACTTGTGAGGTGCTAGTGTGTAATCTCCGTGCTTATTATGATTAAAAGGGAACGACTATTTGTTGTAATTACTTTTATATTAGCGTTAAATGACTCCTAACTTGTATTTTGATTAGAATAAAAGCGCATTTGCTTGAGGACAAGCAAATCTCAAGTGTAAGGGTATTTGATGAGGCGAAAAGTGTACCGCTTTTAGGGGGTCATTTAAGCCATAAATCGTATTTATTTGATCAAATATTGCCCTAAATCGTTCCTTTTGTCATTTTAGGTACTTTGGAGAAGAAATCTGGAAAAGGAAGCATTTTGGACGTTTTTGGAGCATAAAAGTGAAGAAAACGACAAAGTCTCAAAATCTGCTGAAAAAGTACCTGTGACGGCGTCAAGCCCCAGTCTGACGCCGTCAACCCTTGACGCGCCAGAGAGGATTTTGGAGGATTAAAAGGGGACGACGTCAAGAAGGCCATCAAGAAACCCTAACCGCGGCGAGGTGACGGCGTCAGCTCTATAACGTGACGACGTCAGATCTGATTTCCTATATATATTTTCATAATTTTTAGTCATTAGTGTGCAACTTTGTGAGGAGAAACCCTAAGACGATTTTTCTGCCATTTTTAAGGGTTTTATACCCTTGGATCTCCCATGTTCAATTGAAGATAAGTAATCAATTAATCATTCAATATGTCTATGTGTTGTTTGATTATATCTTGTTCTTGTCTTTTATTTAACATGCTAGGCTAGATTTATCTTGTGTTTGCTTAGATCTAATGAAACCTAACTTTTGATTATTGGTTGTTGGTGTGTTATTAATTGTATTGGATGATTGTTTATCGATGTTAGGCTTAAGAAAACTGGCTAACCTCCTATACGGTAACTTGCTTGAACGTCTTAAGAAACATGAACCAATGCGTACTAAGGTTTTTATGGTTGTATTTAATGCATGAGCGAATTCTAGTGATCCCATGTTAGGAGCTTCTTAGCCGGCTCGACATAGGAGTGAAGTAGGAGCTTATAGAGTTGGGGAAGTACGTACGCCACCCCACGATTGGTATTAAGGAATACACCTGTCATTCACGCAATTAATACACACTAATCAACCGGTAAAAGATAGTTAGGGAGTAAGGAAATCTAAGTAAACACATTTCTCTCCATATAAGTTCCACAACCTTTTTATTTTCAGTTATTTTATTTTATTTGCAATTGTAGTTATTTGGGTTAGTTGACTAGCAACTAATTCCGCCCACTCCTTCAAACCCGAGATTTTACTTGCTTTCATAAAAATATAAAAATACAAAAAGAATCTTCCCTCACCCTTAGACCTATTAGAGTAGTTTTTCAATCCTAACGACACTATTCCCCTAGAGAACGATCAATCCCCCGGTACTTGCCACTACACTATACTACATAGGTCAGGTACACTGCCTGGTGGGGATTGCAAGCCTCTTGAGATCCCTCGAGAGGTAAAACCTGTTGTAAGGTCGCAAAACCACGCATCATTACACTAGTCTCGCCTGGGAGCAAATTACCGTGCAAAGCGAACCACTATCGGCACATAAGACTTTGCAAGATTTATAATTTATCACATCACGTTTCATAGTTATTTAGTCCATTCATTTTCTATTCGAAAAATTACCCTTTTTTGCTTACAACGTGTCATACAATTTAAACAAAAAATCAAGTAATTAATAAAAATAAACAACTAAATAAGCACACATAATCTTAACAATTAATTTATGTATCAATTAGCCACATGCAAACTTGTTGATAAAACCTTTATTAATAATCTTTCTATGTTAATTATGCATATATTTAACTAAGACTATCACTTACAATGGTAAGTGAGCCACATGCATCGACGTATCGATTGCGTTAGTCTTAACAAATATATACCAAATTGCACATAATAGATTCATTAATATAATTAATTGAGGTCTTCCCCAATTTTAGATCTATCATAATTACATGTATGTGTAAATCAACTTAACAATTAATCAAATCAAATCCATGATAAACATGCATGTTTCATCATGGATTAATACAAGTCACAAGATACGCACTTTAATCACATAAACATGTTACAATTTTAGGGTTTCAAAACTACAAAACTAATTTTTATATATTAGGGCATCGCCCCCACCCCCCCCCCCCCCCTTAAAAAAATTAGGGTTTTCAATTTTTTAAACCCTAAAAAAATCGACTAACATTAAAACCTAATCCAAGATTCGTTTTTTATGTGTTTCGGTAATTTATTACATGTTAAAACGGCTCGTGATGCCACTGTTAGAATTTAATAATCATGACAAGTTCATATATTAATCAAGTAATCATCAGACACATGCGGAAGCGTAGGATCTATTTTAACACATAAAGAATTAACCGAATATTAAAGTGAACGTACCTTTTGATTCTAGCACAACAAGAATCAAACTTCAATTCTTCTTCAATCAATATCAAGAATAGGATTAACGAGATACCCCTTACCATTTTGTATCTCAATCCAAGATATTAACTATAATGAGTTAATACCACAATCTTGTACACACGTACTATAACCGAATTAAAGAGATTGCTAGATCTTGAAAACACAAAGATTGTTTTACTAAAAAACCAATCGATCGACCCAATATGGGTGTTTGTTTGTTTGAGATAGCTAGTGCACAAGAGATATTCAATCAATAACCCTTAGCCTTGTATATAAAGCATGACAATCTTGGAGAACAAGTTGGCATGGGATTGGGTTTCCCAAGCCCATAACCGATCAGCCAAGGGTATCCCTAGGGATTCCGGAAGCTTCTTGTTCCTCTAATTTCATCTATAGTCCTTCTCTTATTCCCTAACGGTCGTTAGTCAATTGTCGTTAACTACTTAACGTCCGTTAGTCGTTATTTTGTGTTTTAATAATTAAATACTTAACGGTTTATATATTAATTATTATCCAATAATTCTTTATATGTAATGTGTGCAATCCCGTGGTCTCGAATTCGATTCTAGACATACACACATTAATATTTGTCCATAAAACTAACAGTTTATGTGTGTTTTTCTCAGTTTTGGTTCGAATCAAACCAAATATGGTCGATTCGGTTGCTCGGCTTGGTTTTTCGGTTCGGTTTCTCGATTCGATTCGATTTTCAATCTATTTTGATCACCCGAACACAAAACTATAAAAAAGTATAAAATGTGATAAGTTGGATAACAAATTGCAAAAGGTGTAAAATACAATCTTGGTCTCATTTTGATTGTTACACTTTGAAGAGAGAGAAACAAAACAAGAAAGAAGATGACTCGAGGGAAACAAAAGATCGAAGCACAAAAGAAGAACGCAGAAAAGAATCAGAAAAACAAAGGGTCCCAATTCGAAGCTCGTGCTGTAGCTCTCAAAATCGTCTGCCCTGTTTGCAAAGTACATCTTTTTTATATATATTTTCACCATCTTTTATCTCTGATTTAATTGAATCTTATCTTTTTATATAAATTCCCATCTGGGTTCTGTTTAATTGTTTATAAAAATCGAATCTTTATTAACTTGCCCCTTTTTCACTATCTTTTAGCTCTGATTTGATTGAATTCTACTGTTTTATTTGATATCTCGTATGGGTTTTGTTTAAATCATCTTAAAGTTTGAATCTTCTTATATAATGATCGGTAAATTTGTTGTTTAGGTGGATTTTCTTTTTGTTGCTTTAGCTTAATTTGATTGATTATATGTGTTTTTATATAATTTCCCATTTGGGTTTTGTTTATGTGATCATAAAGTTTGATTCTTTTATATAAAGAATGAATCTTTATTTCATATCTCATCCGGGTTTTCTTTTTATCATCATAAAGTTTGATGTTTCAAGTTGGAGTAAATTGCAAAAATGGTCCTTGTGGTTTGGCCAAATTTCACATTTCGTCCTTGTGGTTCAATAAGTGCAAATATCATCCTTGTTTTTCACTGTTACATGTACTTTTGGTCCTTCAACAGTGAAATTTGGCAAACCACAAGGACGATTTTTGCAATGATGGAGGACCAAAAGTACACGTAACAGTGCAAAATAAGGACGATCTTTGTATTTAATGAACCACAAGGACGAAACGTGCAATTTGGCCAAACCAAAAGGACGATTTTTGCAAGTTACTCTTTTAAGTGGATTCTTTTCAGAGGCGGAGTCAGAAAATTTTGCTCGAGGGATCACACTTTTAATAATTTTTGGAAACTACACTACAAATTGGTTTTTAGGGTGGGGGCAAATTACAAAAAAAATCAGATATTTTAGAAAATTTACACTACAATTGTTTTCGCTAGGGGGGCACGTGACCCTTCCTTGTCTACGCTCCTGATTGTTTTGTTACTTGACTGAATATTGCATAAATGATATCTCATATGGGTTTTGTTTAATTGTTTATAACATGGATTTTTAATATTTAAACATAGGTGAATTTAAGTTCTTTATTTGAGTTCTTATGTGGGTTTTGTGTAAAGAGTAAACTATTATAGGGAGTATAAATTTTGAATCTTTATATGTGGATAATTTTGATGTCGTATGAATTGTCCCTTATTCGCTATCTTTTAGCTCTGGTTTGATTGAATCTGTTTGTTTCTATTTGATATCTCATCTCGGTTTGATGTAAATGATCATAAAGTTTGAACCTTTACATATAGACGTCCGTAAATTTTTTTGTCTTGGGTGGACTGTTTGCCTGCTTGAGTTTAATTTGACTGAAATTTTTGTTTTTTATTTGAGTTCTTATGCGGGCTTTGTTTAAATGATCATAAACTTTGAAACTCTGTATATAAACATCAGTGATCTTTTGCTTTTCCATTTGAATTGTTATACGAACGTCACTAAGCTTGATTCGTTCTTTGGTGCAAAGGTGAATTTAATTAAATATAATAAGACTTACAAAGCTATTATAATTTTCCTAAGACACGCCTATGGAAAATAGACTAACCTCAAATACAAACCTACCTGCTACTAGACACTGAATTACTAACAACACAATTCAAAGAAAAACAATACATAGAACTAACAAGCAGAAGAGAAACTACTCTAACTGTCATAGCATTGGTCAGGATGAGGTAGTCACGTCTTTCATGGCTCGCCCGTTTTGACCCAATGCTAGACTACTCTTCTGATTCTCCACTGCATTCTTCTCTTAACTCATATGAAGTTCTCTGCATCAACTTTGTATGTTTGATCTTGAATAGGACTGAACCTCACTTGCCATAATTCTGTTACTGCTTTCAAATCTTCAGATTTTCTTTACTCTAAAGCTCATCAATCTCAGTCTAATCATTCTAATATAACTTGAACCAGTTCGTCCCAAGCTCTGGGGCCCATTTTGAAAGTGTCTTAAATTCCTTTCCTGCCATATATATAAAGTATTACAATGCTCCATATGTTCTTGTTACAAGGGAGTTTACACATGATATTAATAATATCCGTCCAGTTGTTGTTCAAACCATCCAAACATGCCAATGCCTTTAAATCAGTCCATACCTTAAGGAGTACTCATAACCAAAGAAGAGATGATCATGTGAGTCAGGCATTTTGGAACATAGTCCACAGCTCATTTGCTTATTTTCCATCCATAGCACAAAGGTGTGCCTTCATATGTAGTGAGAAAACCATACTATCGAGCTCCATCTCACTTTATTCCCTTCATTCATCAAGTCTTATCATATTCTTCGCATAGAATCTTAACAATTCCTTTCCTCTTGTTAAGCCATCTAACTGTACCAGTTTTATCTTGAACTAGTATAAGAATAGGCAGCTTATAAACTAGTTGGATATCCTCTCACCCAACCATCTGGCCACACTAAACTTGGTGTTGTGGGCAGTGGCGGAGCCAGGAAAAGTAGTTAGTGGGGGCAACGAACGATAAGAGTGATTGAATTATCGTTCGTTTTTATTTTTAATGGGTCGGGTCGGGTTTATTTCTAGGCAAAAACAATAATTTTATGCCAATTACACAATTTTGTTGAAGAGATGGTATATATGTAGGTGTCCATAAAATAAACTTTGACTTGTAATATCATTTAGTTATCGTTCTTAAAGTAAACATTTATGGTGTTTAATTTGAGACGAAAGAAATAGACGATAAAAAAATGTAACCGTAACTTATTATAATTATTTTTTAAAGGCTAACAAATTACAAAAAGAAACATCATATCTGCGCAAACTACATACCAAAAGATCCTATATTAGTAATAATTATGATAACTTTCTCCACATTATATTTACATTAGACATTTGGATATTGCATACACATCGTTAGTGGATTTTTTTACTAGATAAAAGATATAAACTCAAGAAATGACTAGTTATTTTAATTTTGTTATTTAGGAAATCGTGCCTTGACTTTGTGTATAAGCTGGAGTACGAGTTTTATATCAACTTTACTGCATAGATAATTGGAAAATAATCTATAAAGCACTTTTACTTACCCAACTCACATCCCACGTACCCCACCTTCTTACCCACTTCCTTGTTACCCCTCTTTTTCTCTTCCATTTTTCCGACCAAAAAAATCACCGGAGAATAGTTTAACCATTAAAGAGAGCTCTGATTCTTGGTAACCAAAGAGGGACGAGGGCACTCGGATTAATTGTTTGAGGGCACTCGACCTATCTTCGACGAATTTGGCATTTTTTCCTGCATATTTTGTGTGCCCACAAGAAGTTGGTCGGGGGCATCGCCCCCCATTACTATCAATGTGGCTCCGCCTCTGGTTGTGGGTGTATTGTTTGCTTGGTTAAGTGATTTCTGCCTTTAAGGGGGTGTTTGATTGATTTTTGCATGTGATCCACATATGAAAGCTATAACAAAACAGATGGGTGTGTTTAGGATTGCCTATATATAAGTGCTTATATGCTTATTGCAATTGTGTTAAACCAGGTAGGTAATCCTAAACACTCTATTGGAAACTGCTTATATGGAATTAGCACTTAGAAAAACGAACAGTCCCAAAGACGCTCATATCATTTGGTAATGCTTATGATGTTTGAAGTTATGATATTAAGATATTCGGGTGTTCGATGTGTTTGGAAACGAAATTTCTTATATTATAAGGATTTACATGTCAAATGACATCTATATTATCATATTTTCAAAAACTGATTATTTGACCCATAAATAATCACACAATGAGAATCAGATAAGCATACCTAAACACTAGATTCTGATTATTGTAAATATCATATTGGAATCCTGCTTGAACTGTTGTACTGGTTTTGTTTGTATGAACTGAAAAAATAAATAGTGTGGTATGAACGTCAATACTTTTAGTGTTGTAGCATAGATCCTTAGACATAAAGGGGTTGGAAGATAGTAGACCCACACATAGTATCTTGTAATAAGGGTTGGGTAGTAGCCCAATGTGTTAATTGAGATTGTATGGGGCGGGTTCGGGGTTAACTGTTAGCCAGATGTGTTTATTTGACTGCTTCAGCAAAATGAAGGAGAAGAGGGAACTTAAGAACGTGCGGATGTGACGATTGAGAATACTATTATATTAAAATATCTTTAATCAGTCAAGTTATTCTTAAAGTTTACTTCCAACTTGACATGATACATAACTTGCACATTATCGAGTTATTCTAGTAATCTAATTTAAGTTTATATGTATGGATTCTACATAGTTGAGTTTTGTTTGGTTTTTTGAGTTCTTGGCTTATACTAACTCGATGCCTTGGGGTTTTCAGGTGCAGTTAGCAAATCAAAACCAGCTTGTGGATCATTACGGCTCCAAGCATCCGAAGGAGAAGCCTCCTAGCAACTCTGAATGATCAGTTTCTCGTTTTGCAGAACACGATATGATCGGCTTATTTTCAGATTTTGTGTTTTGTGTTTATAGAAACCTGGTACTTGTCTACAAGAAAGATGACATTTATGATGAGTATCAAAAGTGTGAAACTACAAAAACTGGTGAAATCATCAATTAATAACAAGATTTTCAGTTTGTTAATGATTCAGGTTATATAGCTAGAAGTAAAAACTATGGCTTGATTAGAGAAAATTGATTTGGGGTTGATTAAATGATTGGGACATATATACATAGATAAATTGGGCAAAGCGTGTGATACAAATAATTGATGAATTATTTGAGTGAAATCATCGAAGAAAGAAGAATTTGGGACCATGTGACACTGTTGTTATCCTATTTTCATAATTACTTGCACCAACGAAAGAAAGATGGATCTTTTTCAGGTTTCGTTCACATAGGACCTCAGACGTGACGTTCACATGCTGCACGTTTATCAGGTCGATGATCCATTGAACTTTATTTAGCTATGTAAGGTAATTCGGTGAAGTTAGGCTGGTCACAATGGACGGTGATCCATCACCCTCACCTCCATTGTCATGCGTGACCGCCAATGTGACCACCCCATCACCATTATTTTTTTTTAGTGTGCGTGGGTTATTTTAGTGGGTATGTTTGTAAAAGTGTGTATTTATAATGGTGATCAACACTGAAGCTGAAAGATGATGATAATGATGATATGTTAAATGGTGATGTGGTGCTGACGTGAAGGTGAGGATATAAGTGACCATTGTGTCTTTGAGGGCATTGGTAATTTGGTATACACATGGCTGAGCATCCAAGATGATCATACTACAAAATATTTCCATGGTAGCCTAAAAGTTCTCTTGTGAATTTTCATATGAAATCACAACAAGCAGAAAAGACACATCCAAACTTTCCCTTTATAAAGCAGTTAGTTTTATATTGGGTTCTAAGTAAATAATACTTTTAATGTTAGACATGCAAATGAAAGTTGTAAAAAACCGCATAACACACACTCACCCATCATATCAAAGTCGCAGGCATGGTACACTATCACATGGGTATTCACTCACTTTTGTTGCTCCCTAAAGTTTTAATTATTCTCCCACTTTCATTAGTCGGCGACTTTCCTTGATATATATATTGTTTATGTATGGCATGTAAATGTGAACGTTAAAATGTAAAAGAAACCCTTATCGAACTAAAAATGAAAATTGAATACATTTTTGATCATTTTATATTATGTTACCTTAGTTATAAATTGACTATCCTAACTTAAGGTTCAACTAGTGACAAAAGATTTCTGACTATTTACTAAAGTGTAGGCGATTCAAGTTCACTTCATACTAGATACAAACAAATATTAAGTGGTTATTTCAACCTCCTGAAAAGAAAAAAAATAAAAAAATAAAAAAATAAATAAATAAATAAAAAGATTTTGGGTGTGTTTGGTAAAAGTAGCAATGAGATGTGAGCATTCTGTGAGCAGTAGCCACAGCTCACCGCTCACAGCTTCTTAAAGAAGCATTGAAAAAAATGAGCTTTCCTAAAAAATAGCAAAGTTCCCCGCTCCTTTGCCAAACGAAGAATAAAAATCAAAAAGCTCATTGCTCACCGCTCATCGCACCAAAAAGCTCAAAAAAGCTCCGCGCCAAATATAGCCTTTAACCCGTTTTGTATCTATGTGGTAGTGAGTTCAAATCTCATAAATTAGTCGGGTAAAATGTCATAAAAAATTATTAACAAAAGAAGAAAGAAAAAATAAAAAATAAAGAATAAAAACATGTTTGGTTTTTGGTGTGCACATTGTATACTCGATACTTAGAGGGTGTTCAGAATTGCGTTCGTATGCAAATTATTTGATTATTTCGTTTCGAAAACACTATAATCTGGTCAATGGTGTTTGGATAGGGAAAGCGAATAATTGATTATGTGCGATTACAACCACCCAAAACGCATTTTGAAAAAAGCAAGCACATACGCCAGTTATGTGTTAAATTTGGGTAATGCTATATGCTTTTTATCATTGAAAAGCCCTTTAAACGAACATGTCTTCTATTAACAAAAAAATCTTTTAATAAAAATGTTGTATAAAAAATAAATTACACGGAGTAATATGATTTTGGTCAAATTTAATACACTGTTACATGTAAAAATTTTACACATTAATATATTGAAACAATCTATTGTAGTATTTTACACTTTTATCTTACTTTTACATATTACTTTTACATATTGGGTATTACGATACTGATACTTGTAATTTATAGTTCTTTTCCACGCATTGGATAAATTCCCCAAGTAAAATTGCATTGAAGACAAAAACCAACTACTATATTCTATTAAAATTGAATTGATTATACATATGTTAAATTAATTTTGATTTCTAGATAGTTCTTTACAATAGAATAAAAATATTACTGTATTACAAGAGTTATTGGTTAAGACATCAACAATTTATTTGCATTTTCTTTTAAAAGGGGTGGGGTTAACAAATCTATTTCCAGATTGCTTTTTCTTTTATAAATTATATCATATTTACAAATTTCATTATTCGTTATAAATTTCCATTTGAACTAATTTTACATCCGAACCACTGAAAAATAAATGGCAGAGCAGCTCGCTAGTTCTCTTGTTGGTAAAGTAGTGGACTCATTGTTAACTAAGGTTAAAAAAGAGATTGGTTACATGCGGAGTTCCAAGGAAAATGTTGAGAAGCTAAGAAATGAAGCTGAAAAGCTCAAGAATATGAAGGAGAAGGTTGAGCAAAAAATAAAACTAGCTCTTGATAATGGTGATGAGCTCGTAGCTGGTGTGGAAAAGTGGGTTACTGAGGCGCTTGCTCTCATAACCATGGTGGAAGAATTTCTTCAAGAAGAAGTTGATGCCAAAAAGACGTGCTTCAACTTGCCGATGTGTGTCAACTTGAACAGCCTCCATCACTACGGTAAGGAGGCGATAAACACGGTACTTTCCCTTGAGCAACACCAAAGAGATGGGGCGGCCTATGAAGGTGATGTATCCGTTCCTACTCCTTCGCTTGGAATCTTGGAGCTCTATCCAAGGGAGAATATTGATGATCTTGATACCCATAAGTCTCTACTCGAAAAGATCACACAATCTGTCTTAGATGAAAACATTCAGATCACTGGAATCTATGGCATAGGAGGTGTAGGAAAGACTACACTAGCCACTGAAGTTGCTGCAAGAGTGAAAGACCTATTTGCTCTTGTTGTATTTGTAACTGTCTCACAACCTGTGGATGTTGCAAGCATTAAAACACATGTTGAAATTGCAGCTAAACGAATAGTTAAAGGTGAAAAGATTCTTATAATCCTCGATGACGTGTGGACGGAATTGAAGCTACATGAAGTGGGCATTCCATGTGGAACTGCCTTCCCAAGTTGTAAGATTTTGTTAACGTCCAGGCAAAGAAGTGTGTGTTCCGTAATGAATGCTCGCACCCTAATATACGTAGAATGTTTGACAATAAAAGAAGCATGGGTTCTTTTCAAACGCGTGGTTGGTGAAAGAGTAGAAACCGATGCCAAATTGAAACAAGTTGCGATGAAGATTGTTGAAGGATGTGGTGGATTGCCACTAATCCTTCAAGTTGTAGGAAAAGCGTTGAAAGAAAAAGACAACTTCGAATGGGAAGAAGCACTTGGTAATATAGCGAAAGATGAAACTTCGGATATTGGTCGAGCTTTAAGGGTAGAATTTGCTCGTTTGAAGCTAAGCTATGACTCTCTCGAAAGCGAACAAGTAAAATTAGTCTTCTTACTATGCAGTATGTTCCCAGAAGACTTTAACGTCCCATTAGAACGTTTGGCGTATTATTGTGTAGGCTTGCAAATTTTTACCGGCCTCAGTAGCTTGGAGGCTGCAAGAAATAAAGTTAAAGGTGCGGTCAAAATCCTCAAATCCTCTTGCTTGTTATTGGATGGCAACGATGAATTTACAACCAAAATGCATGATGTTGTTCGCGATGTGGCGTTGTTAATTGCTTCCACAGGTGATAACAAGGTTTTGGTGGAGGCTAGGAAAAATCTGACAGAATGGCAACCAAGAAATGAAAGTCTGGAAAGCTACACAGGTATCTCACTCATGTTTAATGATATTCAAAAGCTTCCGGATTATGAGCTTAATATTCCACGCCTTAAGATTTTCCTCATGCAAGGAAATCATATATTGCCACAAATTTCTGAAATTTCTGATGAATTCACCCAAGCCATGAAAAAAGTTGAAGTTATCGATTTTGAGTATAATAGGATCACTTCCCTCCCAAAATCAATGAATGAACTCAGAGAATTACGTATGCTTAATCTTTCTCGAAATTGGTCTCTCTGTGATGTTTCTATACTTGGGGAGCTCAACCACCTTGAAATTCTTATTCTCAATCGTACCGGAATTACAGAAATTCCTCAAGAGATCGGAAAATTAATCAATTTAAGATTGTTCCATGTTAAGAAGGGTCCTGGTCGTGGTCTATCTCATATTGCACCAGGTGTACTATCAAATCTTCGTTGGTTGGAAGAGTTGAGCATCGGATACTATCCGGTGGAAAAGGGGAAATATAACAGTCTTGTGGAGATAAGTAAACTGTTGAAGCTCACATTTCTAGATTTATATGTCCCACATATTTGTCTTTTTCCCGAAGGTGATTATCAGACGAGATTGAAAAGATTTTCCATTCATATTGGTGGAGGTGTTGCTTATCGTGACCCAGTCCCAGGTGATAGAACTTTGATTCTAGACCAGCATGATTATCTTGATATCTCACACTTGATGCATGTTAGAAAATTCATTGAGGCATGCAATGGTATATCTCTTTTATCGATAAAAAATCTTGATAATATAATGCCTATGATGTCCTGTGAGGGTTTAGGTAAGAAGGTTATTAGATTAGTTCGTTGTGACAACCTTTTGTGTTTGGTGGACTCAAGTGCCCATGAAGGGGTGAAAGAGAATACAATGTTTCTTTCAGAAGTGGAAGAAATATGTATAACTTTCTTGAGTAGTTTGAAAGTGATATGGAATTGTCCAAATCAATATATAAGCCTTTCTAACCTTGTGAGATGTACGATTAATTTTTGTCACAAGTTAGAAAAGCTATTCACTGTTAGTGTAGCACAAGGGCTTGTCAATCTGCAAAAGCTTGAAATTTGGAGGTGTAAAAGTTTGAAGGAAGTGATCTCAGACGGGGATGAGGAAACAAGTACGGGTGAAATTGATATATTTGTACCAGCTAAAAATATCATGTTCGATCGCCTTGCCGAAATTTCTCTCTTTGAACTGGACAATCTCACAAGCTTCTACCCTGGAAATACTTCAATCAAATTTCCTTCTCTGGTGAAGGTGGAGATCTGGAATTGTCACAAATTGGAGAAATGGGGTTATGGAACCCATGATACACCCAACCTCCGGTGGGTCAAGGTCGATTTTGCAGAAACAAATGGTTGTACAATAGATGAAATGTTGGCGAAAGCCAGAGGTACGAAAACACATAATTGCCTTTGAAACTAAAATTATTTTAACGAGTGATCAATAGTTTGATAAATTATTATTATTTGCTAACGTTTTTCTTTTACAGGCCGACGAGTTAAAGAAAAAACTATTGCACGATCTGTTTGTAGTTCCGAAGGTGAGGGATGAAGATTAAAAAAAAGTACGAATAAATCTTATATCAAAATTTCTATTAAAAATGCATTTATGCTGTTCACTTTTAATTTTAACATAAAATGTGAAACGAGTGATCGTATGTTTTTTTTAGACAACCATAGATTTATATAAATACTTTATCAATGACTGATTGTATGACCAAATGAAAATTATCATGAATGACAAACGTTACTAACTAATTAACCAACTTTCATATTGTTTTTTTTTTTTTTTTGCTTTACTTATAGCGATCGTATAAAAAAACTCATTGACATCACTAAAATTTAGGCTTAAAAACCTTTATTTATTGACGTTTGTTCCAGAGACTAGTGTTCATGGAGCTGGTGCGGAGAAGTAGCAGTAGTTACGTGTTGGCAACGGATTGGAACTTAATCGCAAATCCTTGTATGTTTTTATTTGGTCTACGATTTCTTTTTCTAAAAGTTAGTTGGAATGTAATAACAAGAACGAAAAGCTTAGACTTAGTGAATTTTTCTTAATGTAATATGTTGGTTGTTTAATAAATGCTACTAGCTAGCCTTTGCTTTTTATTATTATTATTACTATATATATAATGCACCATTTAATACGATGCCGTTTTGCCGCTTTTTTCTGATCCACGATTTGGGAGCCCACCAACTAACCCACCAGGAGCCCAAATGGTCTTCTTATTTTTTTTCCCCCTATATCTTATTCATAAGCCGACATAGTTTTTCATCCTTATCTGTTGCGGTCTTTGGTACGATTGCTACGGTTTACTACTTTGTTGTTCGAAGGTTGGTTTTTTTATTTGTTGCTTCCTGTTAATGTTTAACTGTTAATGTTTAATTTAACCTTTTTTTTGTTGACTGATTTGCTGTTTCAAGGTTGCTTTTTTGATAACTTAATGAAAATAAAGTTCATCAAATCGGAGATGTAGAAGGTATGATTATTATTATTTTTATGAATTATCATGTACAAGGTATGATTATTATTATTAAATATTAATGAAAATTTCATCAAATCGGAGATGTAGAAGGTATGATTATTATTATTAAATATTTTTATGAATTATCAAATCGGAGATGTAGATTCTTTTTATGAATTATCAAATCGAACACAGTTCATCAAATCGGAGATGTAGATTCTTTTTATGAATTATCACGTTTCTGTAATTTAACCTTTTTTTGGTTCACTGCTTTGCTGTTCGAAGGTTGCTTTTTGGATTTGTTGTTTTTTTGTGATTCTTATGTTTCTTATCTTTATATGTTACTTGATTTGTTCATTGATAGCTGTTACTGACATGTTATGCTATATTATGCGTTGCCTAATTTTTAGTAGCCACCTTTCTGGTCTGCCTTTAACTTGATTGCTTATATAATTATGAAAACGAAAAGAAAAGCTGTACGTAGGATTGATAATGTTTCTGTTGCTAACAAGAGTCGTAAGGTTAGTGATTTCCCTGATGTTGATGTGGGTCATCTGGATGATGTTGTACCGGGTAGTGGTTCGTATGATTTGAGTCCTATAGACAGCAATCCTGTTGTGGATGCCGGTTATACGGTATCGGGGGCCACCGATGAGTCAAGTTATGGTCTACTCACAAATGAAACATCTGAATCAACTAAGGGGAAAAGAAAACTATCTGAGGTTTATGTGGACCACCCGCTTATTTTTCAAGATAGACGGCTGGTCCCTAATGTTATGGAACATTTGTCTGTACCGTCTTATCGTTCGACCAACTTGATAATAAATGAACCGGATCCTGTAAGTACCTCGGCTACAGTTGCTCCATCGATTGGGAAGGGTAAAGGAAAGGTTGACGATCTCTATAATTCTTCGATCCATGGTATGATTATCTTTAGGTTTATGTTTTGTTTCATAGGTTCCTGTTCTTGATTTAGTAACGGTTGGTTTGTGTATGTTGGTGTGCAGCAGCTGTAGATGGAACACAGACTGAAGGTAAGAAGGCATTGATGAAGTTGCTCATTCTTTGTTTTGGGTCTTGGACGTTTTATATTGTATGTTGTTCGTTACATAACCAACTGTGTTGCAGGTGTTTCATCGTCGACGTATCACATCAATAATAATAATAATAATAATAATAATAATAATAATAATAATAATAATAATAATAATAATAATGTGCATGTTAATGATGGTATGCGTGGAAGGCTTTCTAATTTGGTCGCTATTGAAAATGAGCGCTTATCTCCATCTCATGTGTCTGCAGGTTTATTGGCTTACTATTACTTTATTATTTCTCACATTTCCATCGTTGTTTTTATGATACCTTTTTTTTTTGCCATAATTTTGTACCAACTGAAATACTTACTGTCGTCGACTTGCTTACATGTGCTGCAGATTCACAGTGTCAAACGACTACATCTGCCATTCAGCCTACCGAATTCTTTTCAGGTCCGGTAACATGTTTACTTTCTTTCACCTATTCTATTATTGTTTCGATAGTGAATTTGTAGATACTATCATTTGTTACTAAACTCCGGACTTGGACGACGATACATATACGAACACTGAAAATGTATGCGTTTTTGCAGTATCGGGATCACAAACCTGTGTTGCTCAACCACCTGCTGAAAGTATGTAAAAATGTATCTTCCATGTCATTTTTTTTGTTGCTTTCCAATGTTTTATGCTGTCGCATGATTTCTCCAGTTGTATTGCTAAATACCTGTTATCTTTTGCTGTTATAGTTACAAGGACTACCAATGGTCCGTCTTCTTTCAGTAGACGACCAGCACATGCTCGCCGTGCTCGTCTCAGAAAGTATGAAGAAAACGAAACACGCGAACTAATGCTAACGTTAGTGTTTATCTATCTGTATATATAACTTTGTAACTAAGTAGCAGCTCCTACAAGATGATATAAAGTAACGCTGTTGCTCGATACTAATCGAGTATGAAACAACCAATGCATCTGCCTACGATGTAAAGCTCAATTCTGGTACCAGTTTTGCTATTATCAATGTGACTAATATTAGCATCTCAAGTTCTCTTTTTGGGTAGATCTTAGTAGTAGCAATAATTCAAACATTGAAGTATATTTATCTTTTTGTATTATTCAGAAAGAGAGCTGTCTTTGTATCAATTGTCATTTTCAATTAATTAGTCATAACTGGCAAAAGTAGTTTTCCAATTTTCCTTGCTTAAATGCATGTAAGTTATAGGTGACTCCAAATAATAACAAACTTTGTTTGGTCAAGTGTACAGTTACTGTTTACTTAAGCCATTTTATATACTAATAAATTGAAGTTGACAACGGCTGGGCTAGGCAACGGGTCAAAATGGGTTACTTTTTTGAACGGTTGAAACAAACTAAGCTGGAACAATTGCAACTAAATCAAAACTTAGAATTTAACTAGGCTAAATTTTTGACTTTTGGTTAACACAACCACTTTGCCTAAGAGAACTATTACCAAATACTTGAAAAAATTACCGTGCAACCGCCTTACTTTCTACTTAATAAAAATACCGTGCAATAATCAACGAAATAAAACAACGCCCCGCCGCAACGCGGCGGATCGTCGCCCATCTCATTATTATTATCTATCTAAGTTAAAACACACTTCTGACAAATGCATTATTATATTATTTAATTATAAGCCCATTATGTTAGCCCATTGCAATGGATTAGTCCATCTCATTTCTTTTATATTAACATAAGCCGTTGGAATTAAGGTTTATATTAAACCACACGGTAAACGCCGCTGTTTTGTGCTGCGGGCTTCTTGCCAAAAATTTGACCCACGTTTGGTAGCCCATCTGCCTTCCCAGATCCTTGGCTGCTTTGGCCCAGTTTAAATGCCAGTATATACAAGGTATAATATGTAAAAAAAATTTCCGTATGATGCGAACGTATAGGTTACAAATATACAAATATACTATGCTATTGAACGTGTCAATGATCTACTGCCTTATCCATAAACTTTCTACCTAATGTTGAATTTTGTCTCAATTTGTATGGCTTAAGTTTGGAAAAGTACAATGCTCCATGCTTCTCTTATAGAATGAGACAAAGTTTAATGCCAAAAAACACTCATACTTGCACCCAGGCAAGAGTGGTGGTTTATCTAAAAAACAAAAAAAAAAAAAAAAAAAAAAAAAAAAAAAAAAAAAAAAAAAGCAGGAAAAATAAAACATTCAAGAAAAGAATTTCAGCCTCCTCAAGATCGTCTCAAACAGGTTTGTTTAATTTTCTTTCACGGCTATCCACTGTTATTTTGTTATTTGTCTTGATCTTTTTTGTCTTCCATGCATGCATTGTTGATGATGCTTGGATCCATGTGCATTTGCTTTATATATATTTGCTATATGTATAATGCTTATAAATCTGCTCTTCTATGCTTCATGTCCATTTTTGCTTTCTTTGTTTGCCTGTATCCATATGAAACTCAGTATTGTTACATCTGTCCCATATGAAGACTAAAAAAAGAGCGATACGTAGGGTTACAAATGCGCCTTCTTTAGAATCTATAGATCATTATGGTTTACCTGAAAGGAAGGAACATATTCTGGAATTAAGATCAGAGACCATCATAAGTCCTGTAGGTAGTGTTGACATAAATTTAGACTCGGTTAGTAAGAGGCTGTGTAAGGATAGGCCTGGTAGCAGGCAAGTTTCGATTGGCAGTGGTCCTATACAACAGCCAAATACGGAAAACAGGAAAGAAGGTTGTACCTATAATGTAGATTCTCAATGTCATTGCACACTTACCGGGTTTTCAGAGCAAGCCTTTGAAAGTATGCTGCATGTGGCCAACGGAGAACCGTCTCACCACAGTGACAAAGATTTTGAGTATCGTACGAATGCTGCCCCGCCTGTACAAATAAGAGGTGCGCATTATGTTTGTTGTGCTATACTGTTTAGGTTGTCTTACTTAAATTTTTAATCACACTTATGTTTTCAAAAACCTTTGTCCTATTGTTTTCCAGATGAATGTCATGTGCAACAGACTCAAGCTATGGCCAGTTCTACCTTAAATGGGGCTACATCTTTTGTGGATAAAGGAAAGCAAAAACTGTGTGACCTTTCTAATGAACACCCGTTTGTTTCGGAAAGACCCCATTCTACATCTTCAGAAATTAACGATGCAGAATTCCTATGTAATTTGCATTTCTTTTTATGTTTCAGTCATTGTTATAGCTGTTGTTTTAAGGGTTAAGAGCTTTACCGTTCATGTTTGTTGCAGGCGACAAAGACATTTTTATGGCCGATGCCAACCGCAGTGGAATTATATCTGAATGTGTTACGCACGCCTTCACGTCCAAGGCTGCAGGCCCTTCATCTAATGAGATTCTTCCAGCCGCTGCTCCTTTACCACCGTAAATGTCCAAACTAATAGTCAGCAACGTCAGTGCCAAGGTTTCATTGCTTTAAAAAAATTTATGAATAAAAACAAATAAACATACCATCTGAAATCCCTTTGCATTTGCTTACCGTCTTTTCTTTTATCTGTTGCAGTTACAATGCGTTCTTCATCAAACAATACCCGTACTCCGCGCAACAGAACTAGAAGGGCTAGGCAAGGTGTGTTACCGGTTTCAGTTATCCTGTTTCATATGCAGGCTAAATCAAACATTCTTATTTTTACAGGTCCATTGTTCAGAATTATATTTTATATGTCTAATGCAGGTCCGCCGATTACATATATGCAAATGGGCAGATGTGATCAGGTCTGCCGTCATTGCGGTGCACAGTTCTGGTATGATGAGAGGCTTTCTTCCAGTACTAGAGCCCGTATTGATTATCATAAATGTTGCAATGGCGGGAAAGTTAGGCTGAATGCTCAGGGTGAATACCCGCAATATATAAAAGACCTTTTTACTAATCGGCATTTTATGGAGAATATTCGTGCATACAATCAAATGTTCGCAATGACATCATTGGGTGCAGAAATAGACAACTCTATAAACATGGGTAGGGGTCCTTATGTCTTTAAAATTTCCGGACAGCTTTACCATCGGATAGGTAGCCTCTGTCCAGAAACCAATATGCGCCCGCAGTTCCTACAGCTATATATCTATGATACAGAAAATGAAGTTGCAAATCGTTTAGAGCATTTTCAAAGGTCTGGTCAGTGCCTGCGTGCAGACATTGTGGAAAATTTGATTGACCTACTAGACAAGCACAATGAATTAGTCCAGTTGTTTAGAACTGCAAGGGATAAAATGGCAGAAGCTGATATTCCAGAATTCAAGGTCCGTTTGTTTGGTGTTGTCGGTTCAAGGCAGCATGAATTGCCTACAGGCGATTCTATTGGTGCAATTGTTTTTGAAGGCGGGCCAGACGTGGAAACTGAATTTTATGTTGTTGTCCAACAGCATGATCGTCAGCTGCAGCACGTGAGCAAGCTAAACGCATCTTATATGTCAATGCAATTCCCATTGGTTTTCTTCTTTGGTGAAGATGGATACCATTTAGGGCGCGTCTTATTGACCAGATGTGCATCGGCCGACCCTCCCAAAAAAATGACAATGAAAATGTACTACGCATACGAGCTGCACGACCGTTTAAATGAGTATCGCCTGCTGCCAAGGAGTGGCAGACTTTTTCAACAATATGTTGTTACAGCTTACTGTAGCATTGAGCAGTAAAGAATTGACTTTATAAGAGAACATCAAGGTGATATTCGAAATGACTATATGGCAGGCCTCCATGATGCTATCTCACGCGGTGATACAAACGGCTCAGATGTCGGTTCAAGGACAATTCTACCTTCTTCTTTCACAGGAGGACCACGATATATGTATAGCCATTATTTAGATGCTTTGGCTATATGCCGGGTGCACGGGAACCCATCATTCTTTATCACGTTCACATGCAATGTGAACTGGCCTGAGATCCAAGAATATATGGAGCAGTTCCCGCATGTAACAGTTGCCGACAGGCCTGATGTTGTGGATCGTGTCTTTGAAAGAAAGATACATCAGTTAGTTACTTTCCTACGAGATTCAAAGCCTTTTGGCCATGTCGAAGCAGGTAGCGTTTAAATTCTTTATGCGTAGACTCTCTATCAAATTACTATACTTAACAGATGCCTAAATACCTATCATCTCATTGCAGTTTTATACACGGTGGAGTTCCAGAAGAGAGGGTTGCCGCATTGTCATTTGCTCCTGTGGGTCAGAGAAAGCGACCGTGTACGAGCACACACAGATGTGAATAGATATATTTCTGCAGAGCTTCCAGACCCAGCAACTGATCCTGAAGGCTACAGAGTTATTACTGAGTTTATGATGCACGGCCCATGTGGATTGGTAAATACATCAGCACCGTGTATGCGGGATAGTGATGTATGCACTAAGAAGTTTCCTAAAGCTTTTTGTCCAGAAACCTTCATTGATGACAAAGGATATGTGCATTACCGTAGAAGAGATTCAGGCATAACAACAATGAGGCAGGATGTTAGCCTTGATAACGGTTATGTTGTTCCACATAACCGATCTATATGCATGCAGTTCTACGCGCATATCAATGTTGAGTACTGTGAATGGTCAATGCTTATAAAATATCTCTTTAAGTATATTTCAAAAGGCACTGACAGAATCGTAACTCATATTACAAGAACACTTGGAACTACAGGAACAAGCACAAGCCATCGTTCATCGCACATTGATGAAATCAAGAATTTCCAAGATGCTAGATTCATTGGGCTACATGAAGCATGCTGGAGGATTCTTGGATTCAACATACATAGCAGGGATCCACCGGTTCAAATACTTGCAGTTCACCTCGAAAATATGCAGCGAGTGAACTTTAGAAGCCACCAGCAATTGCAAACGGTTGTCGATAGTGAATACAACAAAAGGACGACGCTGACCGAATGGTTTAAATACAACCTTTACAATACAGACGGCCGCCATCTAACATACTTAAACTTTCCAAAAGAATACGTATGGTACAAAGATGGGAAGTACTGGCAACGTAGGCGCCGTGCCAGCACATTAGCCATTGGCCGTTTGGCATATGTGCATCCTAACTCTGGAGATGCATTTTACTTAAGATTGTTGCTCTGTCATCAAAAAGGTTCAATGTCATTCCGACATATCCGTACAGTTGACGAGGTTGTCTGCCCTACAAATAGAGCCGCGTGTGAAGCAATGGGGCTGCTATGTGGTGATCAAGAATGGAATATTGCTTTGCAAGAAGCTTCTTTCTCAGCCACCCCGTCTTACATGCGAAACCTTTTTTGTCAGATACTTATCTTTTGTGAGGTTTCTAGCCCCGTTATACTTCTACAGTCACACGCAGATTCCATGTCAGAAGACATTCCCCAAATACTTTCAGAAGTCTTGCATATACAACATCTTCATGTTACTCCTGAAGACTTACATGATGGTCTTATGTATGAGCTGCATGCAATTCTTACTTCCTATGGAAAATCGGTCAAAGATTTTGGGTTTAATCTGCCTCGACATTCAGTTGCTGCAAGTATTGAACAACAGGGCGCTAATGGAAGAAAGGTCCTATAATCGTGAATTGTTAAGAAGTGAAAGTGAAAGATTAGTGGGCCGTCTAAATGCTGACCAACGAATAATCTTTGAGCAAATCACACATGCAGTGAATGGTCGGCACCAGAGCCTCATATTTGTTTATGGCCATGGAGGGACAGGCAAGACTTTCGTTTGGAGGACTATAATTTCTACGCTTAGATCGAAAGGAAAGATTGTCTTGGCAGTCGCTTCTTCAGGTATTGCTGCCTTATTACTCCCATCAGGACAAACGGCTCATTCAAGATTCAAGATACCGTTACATCTATCTGACGAATCAATGTGCAGTGTAAAAAAGAAAACGCAAGTAGCAGAATTGCTTAGGCAAACTGATCTTATCGTATGGGACGAAGCACCTATGAACGATCGCAGATGTTTCGAAACACTTGACCGCACATTGAAAGATATAATGGATAAGCCAACAGATCTATTTGGAGGGAAAACGGTTATTTTAGGAGGCGATTTCAGGCAAACACTTCCCGTAAAGAAAAAAGCCACAAAGAAGCAGATTATTTCTTCATGCATAGCACAGTCATACTTATGGCCATATTTCAAAATCATTAGGCTTAAACAAAATATGCGACTCTAACAGCCAGGCCTTTCTCCTGAACAAGCTGAAGAGATTTCAACGTTCTCTCAATGGTTACTTGACGTTGGAAATGGTAGCATTGGTCAACCGGATGAAGCCGACCCAAAGAATTCATCATGGGTACAGATACCAGATAGGTACTGCATTCCCGAAAGCGACACAACTGTTCAAGAGCTTATTAATTTTATATACGATGAACAAACATTACAAGCACCAGATGCAGCATCGTTACAGGGAAAAGCAATAGTGTGCCCGAGAAACGAAACTGCAGATACGATAAATTCTACTATCCTCAACATGTTAGACAGCGATACGTATACTTTTATAAGTGTTGACGAAGCTATACCAAAGTCAAATGATGGAGGAGCAACAGAGCTGCTATATCCTCAAGAATACCTGAACACACTTTCCTTTTCAGGAATGCCCCCCCATGAACTTACAATTAAAATAGGTGCACCCATAATGCTACTAAGAAACTTAAACCTAGGCGGCGGATTGTGTAATGGCACACGGATGATTGTGACTCAGGTGTATACGAAGCTTATTCAGGCAAAGATCGTAACCGGTACTAGAATGGGAGAAAAAGTTTGGTTGCCGCGTATTGTGCTTATCAATAAAGAAGAACAGCTGCCATTTGTGTTTAAAAGGAAGCAGTTCCGGTGAAAGTCTGTTATGCAATGACAATCAACAAAAGCCAAGGGCAATCATTAAACAAAATAGGCGTATACCTACCCGAACCTGTTTTTGCCCATGGTCAATTGTATGTTGCACTGTCAAGAGCAACATCTCCGGAAGGTTTAAAAATGCTAATCAAACAATGTCCAGGCAATCATAAAAACACAACAAAGAATGTTGTTTATAAAGAATTTTTAAACATGGTGACACCTGCACAGGTTCCTTACACTTATATTTACCTTTTAAATATACGTTTGTGCAATTACCAAATAGCTATCTTGCTAAGGTTTACATTATTATGCAAGATATTGTACTGTTATTTGTATGCATTCTAAGCTTACTTCACTGCGTAATTTTCAGCATTCATGGTTCCACTTAAATTTTACTGTTACCATTAAACATATATTTACATGCATTTATCATAAACATTTTCTTCCTTAACATGTAGGCAAATGGACCATAGCTGTAGCATTGTAGAACCAGACAAGTCTAAAGACAAAGCAATCGTTACACAATCAGAAGACATTGCCCTCAACGACCTAAAAGAATCGGATACTGGAAAAGCTATATATGTAAAAGTCTACCGAAAATGGACACCAACAAATAAGCAAGGAAAACCCGTAGTCTTCTGTTGCATGTTGATTGATAGACAGGTACAGACCAATATTCTATGAACCAACTACACAATTCAAAAGTCTCATATTCTCTTAAAAAAAAATGCATTTAAAATTTATCAATACCTATCATTCTTGCAGGGAGGAGCTATAGAAGCAACTGTCAACCTACGTGAAAAGGCAAAATTTGATGCACTCCTTCAGATCAACAGAACTTGCAAGATCACTGGCTTTGGCTTTCAACCTGCAAAACCATATATGCAAGCTGTTCCTCACACACTTTCATTGGTTTTTGGAACATACACAGATATTAAAGACATACCAGACACAGGCTTTCCAGAGCACTATTTCAACTTCAGCAGTTATCGAGACCTGTATTCAAAAGTCGATGTAAAAGAAGGACTGTTAACAGGTACCTAAGACACGTAAATATAAAATGAGTAATAATAATAAATGTCTGATTTTCTACTACTGATTGCAGATTATGTTGGATCCGTTCAGTATGTAACTGATATACAACATCCAATAAAAGCAACACAAAGTTCAACAGTTTGGAGAGACATTGGTATCCAAAATTTAGAGTAAGTCTTTAAAAATTAGCTTTAAAAATTACCTTTAAAAATTAACTTTAAAAGATTCTTTGTCACTCTACCAGTGGTCACACAGTCCGATTTACTTTATGGAATCAAGATGCTCACACTTTTAGGAAAACAGAATACGAGCACGCAGAGAAACCAGTTATCATAGCAGTGACCTCATGCATTGTAAAAGACTATGGAGGTAAACTTTTTAATTAATATTTATCATTCTACCTTTTAAGATTATACTTATTGTTCGGCTTTTTGATTTTATTACTTAATGTCTGTGTAAATTAATACAGGCCTTCAACTGTCAAGCACATCTGCAACGTCGTATTACTTCAATCCTAACATACCAGAAGTCAAAGAAATCCGCAATGTGTAAGACCATAAACTAAAAGGCTAAAATTACATTTTATCTTTTAAAAGAACCTAAACTTACATCGTTTAATAATACAGGTATGAAAAATTCATCGACCCACCAACAATACTTAATATCCAGTACTTACATCGTTTTAAAAGAACTTGCTTTCCAAGGTAAAGTACAATACATACTACACTGTTTATATAAAACCTTTTATCATTACTAAGCACCATGTTTAAAATTTTTTGCGTAGCTATTGCTTCAGGGTAGTGTTGTCTGATGCCACTACCACTGGAATAATGACATGTTTCAGTAATGAAGCAAACTCATTGGTAAAAGATTGCAAAGAATTGTGCAAGGCCATACCTAATCCAAATCCCTATGATTATCCAGCAGAGCTGCTTTCTCTGCAAGGAAAGACAAATTTTTTTCAGCAACAGACTGATCGACACAAGCTTACATAGCACAGACCCAGCAGGAATGTCTCAGCTATTTATGTATAATATTCTACGTAACTATGCACTAGTAGGTATCCTTTAAAAAACAATTATCTACACCTTTTGGTACTTAGACGTAACATTCTTCTCTGCTTCCAACAAACTATGCAGTATGTAAATATGTATCGCTGCTATTGCCAGTGATATGGCATAACTTAGATGTAATGCTTTTTTTTTGTGAAACATTCAGAAAACATCGCCTATGTAAGCTTAACTATTCACCTATGTAGCATTAGCTACTTACGCACTTGCCTATTCTTTACTAAACTGCTCTTTCTTACAGTTTTTTGCACAGCAAATATAACATTCACAAAAATTACCAATCACTTTGCAACACAAGACAATACATTAACAAGCATAGTCATAATTTTATATTCACATTCATCAAACGTCTTACAAGTTATATGATATCATACAAAAAAAAGCATAATACATGATATCATATCCATACATAAACAGACACAACCCATATTTGCAAACAGCTAAGACCCATGTACCCAGCAAAACACAAAATACCAACAAAATATACCATAAAAAAGTAGCAGTCCCATCAACCAAACCAGAAAAGGTTAATCTTCTTCTCCTCCCTTCCTTTACGTGCCGAATCCATAGCCTTGATCAACCTACCAAGCACCTTCCTCTCCCTCTTCAGAGTCTCCTTCAGACGATCCAAACCAATGTCACCGCTCTCATGTAACGGTAAAAAACCCTCTCCCTCTTCAACCAAATCCTCTAACCACTTGACCTTTACAGCTAATTGATCACGCTGCTCACGAGCGCCATTAGCAATCGATCATTCTCAGTGTAATCCTGCGTAAATGCAGCATGCAAGCAATCACCAACTTCATTGGACCAAGCAGCGAACTTTAGGCTTTGGAAATTAGGAGTTCTTGGTAGTGTCGCCATCATAGAACCAAGGAATTAGACAGATAGAACTTGAATAGGAAGAGGGGGTACTTAGGGTTTCGGTGGAAATGAAAAGAGGCAAAACTCAAATTTTTATTAGCACAAAAAAAGGATACCAAACCCCTTAATATTAAACCATCCATTTATAACATTAAATAAAACATAATAAATAAAATGACAAAAAAAAAAAAAAAAGCTTATAATCATTTACACAATTTTTTTTATTACAAAACTTTACCATAACACTATTAAAACAACTGCAATAAATTAATGGAAAAATGTAACGTAAATAACCGATTAACGAAACAAACACCTTCAAACTAAACATTATAATTTCCCTATGTAACAAAACACCCAAACAAAAAACAACATTTCGCAAAACAAACGGCCGTGCAACCACTGAAAAAACTTTTGCCAAAATAAACAGGCACGCCGGCAACGCGGCTACCATCATGTTTACTGGCCAATTTTTTTTTTGGGATAACTATCACTCATAGATCTACCACCGCCAAAAACCGCCCTCATGTTTACGCCGACCTGCTGCGAAGGTAATTCGTTGTTGTTTAACGAAAATGGTTATTCGGTTGATTTCTACTAGCTTATTGTGATACTGTATTCCTTTATAATTTCTACTACCTTATTGTCATTAAAGATTTGTGATTTTCGTTTTTTTTTTTTTTTTTTATAAATCATGTTTTCGGTTCTTAATTATTTATAAAATTGCTTATTTTTTGCAGCTTTAGCTCAGTCACACCGTCACTGCGTCAATAATTATTTGGTAAGCATCATCAACAATGGGTAAGAAAGTTAAAAAATATTGTAAAAGATTATGTGCCCACTTTTTTTTCTTTTTCTTTGTGCTTATTGGATGACGTTCTTTATTGCTTTAAATGATTTTGGGTTTTGATTTCAGATTCATTTTTGGAGGAACTAAATCAGAAAATTACAGGCCTTGAGTTGGATCCTATGGACGTTGTGCTGAAAGTAATTACTTTTTGCATCAGCTTCATGTATTACCACTTTTAGATGTCATTTAATTTATAACAGTTGTTGTTTCTGTTTTTGCAACAGATACAGAAAAGTATGTATCTCATAATGACTGTTATCTGTATCAGGTAATTAAGGATTTTGTTGGGGCAATTTTCATAGTTTTATATTTGATGGAAATTTAGATATAATGCTTTGTTCAGCTACTGTGATTTTGTAGCCATAGTTACAAACACTTTTAGCAACAATCAGTGCAAGACATACGGTTTCTTTTGTAAACTGTGTTTTGTGATGCGGGTTTTAATTTGGTTAATTAGGTGATGCGCCTTCATTCTCTGAAATTTTAAAAGCCTCCAAATGCATTGCTTAGAAATACCCTTGAAGCTGCCACAACCAGGTATTAGTTTGCTTTTTCTATTTATGTGTTTTGATTCACAATCTTAAACTAAATAATGGTATTTGACAGTAATTTTTGATGTTTATGATTATATGTTTACTGGATACAGAAATTCTTAAATTTTGATAATAGGACAAGCTATGTAATTAGGAACATGATGGTGGATTTAATGAAACATTTGAGGATGACATGAAATGGTTTGATGAAATCTAAGTTTTGTTTATTTTTATTGATATTTCTATGCAGGAGGAGGAGGAATGGGATTATGGTTGCTTTAAAACGTCAGTTTCGCACTAAACTACCAGTAAGATTTCAACTTTACGTCCCTTTTTCGTAAGATTTCTATTTTCGATTACAGATTCCGGTTGGTTTATGCATTGAATTCTTTCGGCTATTAGTTACGCTTGAAGGATGCTTACCTTGATGTAGCAACGATATTTGTTACAAATCAGTTGTTGACACCGCTCACAGCTGCAAATTTTGAATAAATACTGATATTGGCATACTAACATTCGAAACACATTAACATAACCAAACTTTCAAACAGTTTTTGGTATAAAAGTAATTGCAATTGTTGCCGCTTACTATTTATTTTTGTATATGAGACCATTATATTTGTCTTAAATAATCGGGTTTTTTTTGTTATGCATTCAGGATAATATCAAGTCTTTTGACCTCAAACGGTCAGTGATACGCGCTTCATCTGCTTAATTACGTTATAATTTTATTTCTAAGAGGTCGATCCGTAAAAAAAAATTAATAACGAAATGGATCAACAGTTGTTCAGTGTCTTTTAAGTCGTTACGTCTATAAATTGGTTTCACTGTTATTCTACCAGCCACTCAGTTACATGCTTTCTTTTTCCATCTTTGTTGCAGGTTTTATGCTACTATGTTCATCTACCCGCACAAACCATCCTCACGTGAGCAATGTTACGTGGCCATTTTGCGTCCAATTGGAAGCAATTGCGGTGCTTCATAGGCTAATTACGATGCAGGTAACAAAGGTTTGGATTTCTGCATTATTACCTTATTCAGTTATTCTAATCTTTATACTAGAAAGAAAAGAGTTTACGGGAGTGTTTTGCAACTGTAGGTGACCGAATTAGCAGCTGCCCATTACATATTTGCAGTTGGAACTGCGAGATGTTTCGGACGTGCTCACTGGGTCATTCAGGTAAGCTACAGTTTCAGGAATTGCTTATTAGCGCTGTCTGAGCTTATTTTTATTTTTTTCGATTAGAATTTCTACCGAAGCAGATGTCTATTGCAGATTATCTATCACAAAGTTAGCGGAGGAAGCTGGGGTTTGGGAAATCGAGAGAGAAGGTAGTCAAGAAGTAGAGAGTGGGCGAGGGAACGATGGAAAACAGACTGCTGCAACTGATTTGATATCAAGGCTGAATAACCATGAATCCTATTCCGAATACGATAATCATAAAGGTATTTCCTTTCTTGAGTGCACTATAAAGTTGCAATAACATACAAACATGGATAGTTTTACAGCGTGTATATACTGATTCCCGTTGTCGGCTCTCACTACAAAAATGAAACCTTATATAAAATATTCTTTTTTTACCGCCCAGTTGATTTAGCCCAGTTTTCTAATGTTTCTTGCCTAACGACAGAATTACCAACTGTTAATCAGTATAAGCTAAAAAAAGGGTCCGAAATGAAGCATAATGAGTCTATGTTAGAACTTTAGATAATATTAGGTGATGGTTTGAATAGGGTAATAATGAGTTTTTCTTGCAACCAGGGTACACCAAGGAAAAGAGTAGCATTATAGTCATTGGTCTCAGTATCCACACATGTCCTGTTGAAATGCGTGAAAAGCTCGCAATTCCTGAGGTAGAGTGGCCCAGCGCTATCAAGGAACTATGTGCTTTGAACGACATCGAGGAAGCTGCTGTTTTAAGTACCTGCAATCGCGTGGGGATTTATGTTGTCGCTTTGTCTCAGCATTGAGGAGTTAAAGAAGTTACCGAATGGATGTCAAAGGTACATCCTAATCGGGTTAAACTTACACCATATGTAATTTAATTAGATAAATTATAACCCACAATAGTATACTCAAACACTAGAAACTGCTACTTGAATTCGCAATCCAAACGCCCCCTATAAATCAGTTCCAAGGAATTATGTTTTTTTATGCTAAATAATTATGTTGATTAGAATCACGATTAATTAATATCTTTGTGTCTGACCACAGACTGGAGGGCTCTCAGTATCCGAGATTTCTGAGCACCGTTTCCTTCTGTACAAAAAAGATGCAACACGCCACATCTTTGAGATATCAGCAGTGTTCGAATCATTGCTTCTTGGAGAAGGCCAAATTCTTGCCCAAGTCAAACAAGTTGCTAAAGTCAGTCAAGGAGTTGCAGGCTTTGGAAGAAACATCAGTGGGCTGTTCAAGCATGCCATCATGGTCGGGAAACGGGTCACAACCGAGACCAACATTGCAGAAGTAGCAGTTTCAGTAAGTTGAGCTGCAGTTGAACTTGCGCTGATGAAGCTTCCTCAATCGCCTCATTTTTGTAGTCCACTGAAAAGTTAATGTATGTATACTACATTTTTATAACAAATTGCTTTAATTGATGCTTTAAACTTTCAAATTCAGATATAACTCTACTGTTATTTTATCAAATTGCAGACAGTGGCGGCCGAACCCCTATGCGCTTGGCTGTTGATCGTGGCCACGTCAAAGCTGCAAAATTGCTCCTCAGTAGGAACACCAATGTGAACTTAAAGGTAACAATTACTTGAAATTGGGCTGGATTAGGCTATGTATAAACTTCCAACAACTCTATAGGTCCAAAGTTAAAAAGTTAGTTAAAAATGAAATGGAGTCATCATGTAGCTAATATATCCGGATCTGTGCCTGCTGAATACAGGGAAACTGGAACTACTTTGCAGCAGTGAGATCTGAGAAAAGAGCACCCAAGTTGGAAGCGACACATCTAGAAAAATCGAAGGAATTATACACAAAGGTATTATTGTTATGCATGAGATATAAGAAAAGGTCACACATTGACCGTTACACATTTTCTAGATGATTAAATGGTCTAATGTTTAATTTTAAAAAGGGTTCTAATATTTTACTTAAATCTTTTTTACGCAGTGTTACCTGGATCAAGAGTTAATAAAAAATGATGTTATATTGGATTTTTTAGCTTGGAGATCACCATTCGGGTGTTAAACAATTAAGGGTGGTTCATTTGTCTTGAATCAAAACGTGAAGTCAGGTAAACTAAGTTCCCCTGAAGCTGTAATTTATCAATGTGTCGCTTTCTTAAACCTTAATTATACTTTCCAAAAGGAAATGAATTGAGGTTTATTGTGAGCTTGAATCTAGTGTGGCTAACAAGTATTATTGTTTGGTTGGCACCAAAGATGATGGTGAGGGAAATTACGTAAATTTTGAACCTCGGATGAGGTTAGGCAACAAGAAGGGTGGCGTTACTGATTTTAGTTGTAAATACCTCATCTTTGTGTTACCAATTTAGGATATAGTCTTGATTTTATTTAGTAGTTGATATGCTCACATTGCTGACAATAAAGTTGTATTTTTTTTTTTCTGTTCTATTAATCACAAAAAGTCGTACAAACATACATTTGACGATTGTGCTAATTTGTTTTAGGTGAAATGATCATCCTCCTGTATTAGAGTAAAAAGTTACCACTTTCTCTCATTTTACCACTTTAGTTTATATACAGTTAATTTCTCTCATTTTACATGTTGTGTATTTACGTTTCTACATGAAACAACTAAATTAAATGTAAGGAACTATACACCAAAAGGTAAAACAACTTTTATGTACCATCAGCTGTGTATAGGTGTATGAAAACTACCAAAAAAAGAATTTAATCACGACTCTTTTTTTAAAATCTAGCAAATAGCCCCCCGCAACGCGGGGGTCGTATTCCTCGTTATTGTTATTGTTATTATTATTATTATTATTATTATTATTATTTTAATATATATTGATATTTTACGAAAATTGTATTTGAATGACAAATCTTGTTATTGTCCTTTGAAAAATGATGTATTTATCGATAGAATGATTTCTAGAAATGTGCAAGTGATATGAGATTAAAGTTTAACCGCGTAATACATGGCGACCAAGATTCATTGCTTGGTCATCATAATATTCACACGAGTATAAAGTGAAAATCAAATAAGATGTACTTGTAGAAAGTGAGAAACAAACATAATACTTGGTTGTCAAAAGGTACAAACAACGAATCCAAAAACACTAAAAAGTGTTGTTATGTCCAACTGTTCATGTGAATAAAAAGATGCATGTAATGTGAAATGCAGTTTGTATCTCAGTTGCACAGACAAGGCTTCGATGTAAATTAAGTGGCAATAATCAACAGTCGCATAAGCTGATAACTTAATTAGTAATTGTTGATAGCGTATGAGAGTTCTAGCTCAAATGGTTAGAACCCATACACTCGAAACGGGTCCAAAACAGGCCCACAACCAAAACACTATCTGGGAAGCAAGTTCCCCAAAGTACCGTTTTATTAAGTGTTTCACTAAATGTTACAAACTTTCAAAACATGATTCAATATGCATATTTTAGTGACTTAGTCACATAAAAACAAGCAGCACGTGTCAATTTTTAAAGTATGACATGTCATTCTGCATATTAAAACGGTATTTTGGAGATCGTCTGTTATTTATTGACCTAAACCCTAATATACATACAACAAAGATGCGCTTAGAGTAAACAAAATTTTGCAAGTATTTTGAGAATGACTGAACAAAAAAGATGAAAATTTGAATCTCATGACAACCCCAAAATAAGAAATTGTGCAAGTCAATGATAGTTCCGGCTTCAACAAAACAAGATCACCAAATCAACACTATGATAATTACAGAAACCAACTGTATCAACAATCAAATCCATGTAGCACACCAGCATTTGATCACAAGAAAAAGCCAAAAGTTTAACAACAGCCATGAACAAGAAGTTTACATCCTTTTGCAGTCAGCACATACAATCATGACACAAAGAGTATAACGCAACAGCAGAAATACGAACTGGCTTAGTTATCGGAGCTGTAGGACCCCTCTCCCGAGGATGATGATCCACTCTCCTGTTGAACACGCTTCATCTCATCATACGCCCATTCAAGACCATGACAGTACTGGACTGGTGGATTAAACCTCGTGTCCTCGATGTTGTCTGGCAAAAACGCCCCGTTTTCAACTAGAAATCTGATTGCCCTCCTGTTCTTCTCTTTTGCAGCAGTGTGGAGGGGTGTCCCTGCAATTGAAAATATATCATCACAACACAAGTACTTTTTGGTCCAATTTCTTATAGAAAATGTTGTGTTAAGCAATTTCTGATGATTAATTGAAGTTTTTATTATGACTGCAGCTCTATGTATAAAGTGATTTAAGAAGTTGTATGCATTATAAAAAGACTATACTACTTTCGAGTTTCAAACAATTCGCGAAAATTAATCCATTCATGAGTATAAAAGGTCAAAACTCAAAACTCACAATGGCAACCTCCAATATAATCTAGAGAATGGTTATGTCTATGTATCGAAATGAGAGAGATTAATTATCTAACAGTTTTTTAGTGGATTATATAAACAAAATTTAATACTTTACAAATTTATACAAAAAGAACCCAATAACTCATTAACTCGTAAAAGTATATGATGAATTCACAAATTAGAAAATTATGCAGGATTTTTTTGAAAAACAATTGCCCTTTTTTGGATAGTTTATGGACTTTAAAGAATCCGCAACTATTTTTTACAAATTATTGGATACTTTTATATAAATTTCTAAATACTAGGATAATTTGTTACACTCTCCGTCCCGATATTATTGTCCACATTTCTTTTTGGTTTGTCCCAAAATAGTTGTCCATGCCTAAATATAGAAGTGGAAATAGTTTAAGTTTACATTACTACCCCCTTGGCCCCTTAATTAAAGTTATTATTTACAAAGTTAAATAAAATCATTAATTAATAGTCAAAAAGGGTAAAACTGTGTTTTAATGGTTTTTACAAAAATCAAAGCAGTAATAAATGCATTTTTCTTAATTTGTATGTTTTTTGTTAGGAGGCAATAATTTTAGGATGGAGTATAACCCCCACAAAAAAAGGTTGGATTAGTAATTTACTTAAAATGAACCACGACCCACCAAGTCCAAGCTTAGGTGATCAAGCGAAATATGTCACTCAACCAAATAGGTCAATTTGTTTTAGGTCATGAATAGTGGTGGCAATTTGTGCCCGAAATCAAAAAAATTTGCTAATTTGGGCTAATTTTGTAAAAGATTTGGGCACATTTAGCCCTATTTTTTTTTTTTAAATGGGCATATATTACCCATTTAAAAGTTAAATGGGCACAAACAGGCACAATTTTTCTCTCAATCGGAGAACATTACAATTGTTTTTAAAGAAAAACTTATAGATATAATATATTTAATTTTTTAAATATAAATGAGGTGCTACGTTTGAGGAATTTATTTCGTCGTTTTGGGTCTTTTCTAAAGCGATTCGTATAACATGCGCCCATTTGGCCCGTGCCCGTTAAGCCCGTGCCCGTTTGGGCCCTAGCCTGTTTGAACCGTGGCCCGTACCCGCCCGGCCAGCCCGTTTTGCCACCTCCACTCATGAAGATATGACAGCATATTATAATGAACTTACAGCCACAAGCACCCTTGGTTCGTGCATCAATATTAGCACCATGCTCAAGGAGTTTATCCATGACCTTTACGTGACCACCTTTTGCAGCAAGATGTAGAGGTGTGACACCATGTGATTTGGGACCAAACGCGGCCACATTTGCATCAATTCCTTCGTTAAGAAGCCTTTTCACCTGCCAACAGAATACCAAAATCAGTTAAAACGTGGTGTTATATAAGCCGCTTTACCTCAATATACTAACTATTTTATGGAATGTGATTCAAATACATTGAATCTAGCAAAAAAAGAGTCATTTTACTTTAACATAGTAAGAATGGGACCCTACAAATTGGAGATGTTTCACAATCGAAGTATATAAAATCTTTCTTTCATCAGCTGTTCATGAATGGTTTAAGCGCACAATAAACAGCCCCTAAGACTAATAGCATTAAAAACGAGCTATCCAAAATAAAGGCTACTCAGGTTAACTAAGGTCTAAGGAAGTGTATAGCAATGCGTTTTTTTTTTTTTTTTTTTTTTTTTTTTTAATTAGGTGATTCAGTTGTAGCAAAACCAGGTAGTGATGTTTGCATGTGTTAGTGTTGTTTAAAGTTGTGATAATAAGATAGTCGGAATCACTTTTCTTGCAACTACTCTCAAACTGTTATCCACAACTGAATATTTGATCACATAATCAGAATAGAAAAGACTAATACTAAAAACTGAATATAAACAGCTTGAAAACGCAATAATCGGGTAATCACTTTCCAAAACTGTCTTACAGGGTATTCGGGATTGCTTATAGAAAAAGTGCTTATTGCTTTTTGAAATAAGCAGTTTAAAAAAACAATTTTAAACATTTTATTCAAGTAGCGTATTTCAGTCACAAACAAAGTTTTATGATAAGCAAATCCTGAACACCCTCGAAACTATTTGATTGTTGTATCGAGATGCAATAAACAGACATAAGGGAGTTTCTGATAGCCTATTCAAGTACTCCTCTCTTATTGCACTTTCTAAAGGTGAGTTTGGGATTGTTGTATAATACTCTCGTTACAAATTAATAGTTCGCGTTTCATTTTGACAAAATTTCTGTGGCAAATAATTTTCTTTCAAACATTTTATTTAGGGAATCATCTTTAAAGAATTGTTTTCAGTGGCATGGTTGCATAGAAACCGCAATGTAGAGTGTATATATATATATGAGAATATATATATATATATATATGAGAATATATTAGCTACAATTAATTGTAGCCAATTGACTACAATTTTGTGCTATAAATGTAATTGAAAAGGGCATAATAGTCAAACACATTTTTGGTTTATTTTTGAATTTTTTTAAATTAAAAAACGTTTTTAAATTCCCTAAATTTTCGGATTTAAAAAAAATTTTTTTTTTCAGCATACATGTTTTCAGAAAAATGAAGTGCATATGTGTTTTTTTTTTAAATATTGTAAATTTAAATATATTTCTTGTGTACAATTGTTTTGGAATAATGTTGACAACATGCATGTTTTTCAATAGTAAGGTGCATATGTGTTTTTTTAGATAATGTAAATTTATAACAAACCACGAACATAAATGTTAAACACAAAATTCGATATCGATTGAAATACAATTAACGCAAACGGACATATGTGCACACTAATTGTTATCAACATTTTTAGAAGTCAAACATATATGCACGCCTTCAATGTGCTCTTGTGTCTCATTCCGCAATTGTGTCTTTACATCTTTATGATAATCAACTTCTCTTTAGAAAGTATGTACTAATTGAAGACACATGTGCACTCCTTAAACTAGTCATGGTCCTCATCTTTATCAAACATGTTCATACCTGAAATTAAAAACAATTGTTATTTTTTTTATCATAAACAACTAAGATGTACATATTCACAATCTAAACACATATGCACAATTTAAAACATATATGCATACATTTTTCCTTGATTTTATATCAACCTTAAAACATATATGCACATTCATTTTAATTGATTTTAAACCAATTAACAAACACATATGTACAATCTAAACATGTATGCGCAATCTAAAATGCCTCATTTTTAAAACTACAACGAAGTTTTCTTATATAGATTAAGACAAAACAAGAACTAATCTTATCACAACCTCAAACTACAAACAAAATAACTACTAACCAATAATATTTAAATGTCAGAACAACCTCAAACTACAACATATATTTATACCTTTAAATTGTCAATTCGGTTCATAACAATCTAAATAAAATATGAACATAAAAACTAAACAGTATAATTGATCTAATGCATAAATTGTAACCCTAAACAAATCAATTCAATAAAAAACATTAAAAGAATCATCAACACAAAACAGAAAAGATATCTGAATTCAATAATCAAAAGTAACTTATGAATTTAATTTGATCTAAGAATAAATGGTATAATCAAGAAATTTATTAAAGGTCAAGATCTAAACAAACCCGTAATCAGTTTTCAATTCAATCACCAAATGTTACATACACAAAGATTGATAACAGCTATAATTATAAAATTAAAAAGAAAAAATTACCTGTATGAATTAAAGGGGATTAAAAATACGATGAGAGATGAGCGAAGGGTATGTGATTGTGGACTTGTGGTTTTCTTTGATTTGATTTTCGGTAGGCAATAAACAAATCAGAGATGTGATGTTTAATGAAAGTGGTTGGTCAAAGTGAGGGAGAAATTTATGGTGGACAGTTTTTCATGGAATGAGATCTGAAATTACAATACCTGTTTAAATAAAATTAATGTGTAATACCTATAATACCCTTTCAGCTTTTTGTTTAATTTAAGAAAAGATCCTCATCTTTCAATTAATTGCATTAAAGGCACAAGTGATGTCATCCATAGATTAAGTGATCCAACGGTTCTGATTGGTCTAGAATGGTACTGTAAAGTACTGCATCTAATATGGGTACTGCATAGAATACAACACTATATATATATATGTATATATATATATATATATATATATATATATATATATATATATATATATATATTATTTTTCAAAAAAGCAATTGTCATTTGCAAGTACGTGTTTTCAAGATGGCATTTAGGTGCATTGTACGCAAACATGTGAAAGCATGAAACCACAGTTGATGCAGGTCATTCAATTAAATAGCAAGATCACAAATTCTTTCTAGCCTTGCCTCGACAAAAAGGGATGTAAACTTTATTTTGCTTAAAAGTTGAAAATTGTTCATCATTTATCATTGATGAAATATTTAAAATTTATACGTTGAAAAGTTACTTGCTCTGTATTTAGGTAGGACCCGAATTACATCGAGTTTAAGACACCAAAAAGACAAATTGATAGATCATAGTCGAATATCTGGCTACGATATATAATTCCCATTTAATCTGATTGCGTTGATGTGTTAAAAGTTTCGCTACAAACTTTATTTTTTACTCTGAAAGTGTCGTCAAAAACACTTTTAAAAATTAAATATTTAAACAGCCAACCATTTAACTTTTTGCGTTTTCAAGGTTTTTATTGGTATTTGAGTCTCGGCAACATATTAGTCCAAGATACAGTTGTCAATATAAAAGCAAATCGATGTCTTTTTTTTCTTTTCATATATTTCTGGATACATCCAATTAGTTTTCTAATGTAGCCGCTATATTTCACAAATAATGCAAAATCAAACATTTCTGAACCCAAAGAAAATACAGGTTCGAATGGTGTTTTATGAGAATCATGTAACAAAACTTTAATAAATCTATCGTACAAACGATTTCATCAGACCGCTTTTGAAAAAGGCCAAAACCATGATTTCGGGAAGAGCTAGATTGGGTTCAAGCTATAGTTAGAATACCCATTTCACAAATCAAAATGACTAAACATCCGGAATCGAATCATCAGACCTATAACCCATAAGATCAACAAAATACAAAACTCATTAGATTTAACACAAAATATTCTAGAGCAACATCACTATCTTCAGTTAAAACACCGACACCACTGTAAAAAAACTGCAACCATCGGCAATAATCGTAGATCTCGCATTAAAAAATACAGATCTATTAATATAACCAAACACTTAAAAAAAATCTTTATATACATAACCATAAACACAAATAACAACATATTTATTGGCGTGACTGCATGAGATATAAAAGTAGAAAAACCTTAATATCTTTAGATCTACGATTTGTGAGAGTATCTCAAGTTAACCACATAAATACTAACTCTTATCTACACGAAACACACACCAACAGCAGTCAACAGCCTCGAAACTACCTAAACCACTGCACCGTGATCCAAATATAGCAACGTATGCTAGGATTGAGGCGATGATGGCAATTTTGGCAGTTGGTTGCGTTAGTGAGAATGTGTGAGATGGCAGATCTGTTAAATCTAAAGTTTTTAAGAGAAGGGGAAGTGGTGAGTGCGCACTTTAGGTTACTGAGTGCTTTAATTTAGATAAAAGATGAGAGGCTTGGATTTTATACCAACACATAGGAACATCTTAATGGGTGTTTTGAATTTTTCTGAACTGATTCTTCCTCCGAAAGTTTTGGTTTATATCATTAACCTTTGTTTGACTTCTTAATATAACGCCCCAGTTACCATAGGATTATCGCATTCCCAACCGTGTAATATAGTTTCCTTAGCAATTCACAGACATTCCATATTGACTCACGAGTTGCCTTGTATTGTTTAGTGATTGAAGTGTTTCCATACATAGATCCAATTCTTTCCATATTCACGATTTTCATTCATTGACAAGGGCATTATGGACATTGACACAAAATTCAGTTTTTCACTTTTCACTTGACCCTTTTCTCTTTATAAGTAGTTAAGATTAGGATTGTTTAGAAGAACAATAAGTCTTTTTATGTTTGTCTTTCACAATAGATCCAAGAAAGGCCTAGTCAGGTAAAATGACATTACAATCACTCCACAATTAATTTGGCTATTATTACAAAACCTCAACTAACACAAGCATAAAACTATCACATTTATTTTTTACTGTATGGTTCACAACGAGTTTATATTTACAGAGCATATAGCATTTCATTATCTTGATGATGTACTTTTTTACGTATGTGGCTACATGAAAGTGCTTAAAGTTCAACCAGCCAAGCTCAATATCGAACAGAGAAATATTTAAGCTTAATTCATGATCTCTAATTTCTCAAAACGATCTACTTGAAATGTTGGATCACTGTTTTCTTTCTGCATATGTTGATTGTTGAGTTCTATAGAAGTATAGATTAATTAGATATCAAGAGTATTTGAATAATCCATCATCATTATTTATTCCTTGAGAACCTTATTTACATACTTTAACCTGAATGAAAATGTTTATTTAGAAGTTATGAGGACTAAAACGATAGGAAGACTATTGATCACCATGCATTGACTTTTCAATGTTTTTTTTTATCAAATATCTTGGTCTTACAAAAACGTATAATATATTTCATTTATGAAGATATTACAACTTAGAAAAATGATGTGACATGTGTTGGACGCCAAGTTTGAATGAGGGAAGGGTCAAAAAGGACAAAACATTAGTTCGACATTTTTTAAGGGTTACATATCAAACATAAAACATGAAAGCAATCCATTTGGAGAGAGTCTTGCCACATAATAGATTGGTCAGTTGGGTCATCAACTAATGTATCCATATTTTTATCATTGGCGGATGAAACCTTTTTGCTAATTGCATCATTTTTTGGAAAATAAATTAAAAGGGGGCCAACAAGGCTCGAGCTCGGGTATGGAGGCCCCAAAATCAACGCCCCAACCACTGGACTAAGTGTCCAGTTGTGTTATTATACCAAAACAAATTATATTTAACCACCCACCACCCACCACAACCACCACCGCCACCTCCACCACCCACCTCCACCATGCACCGCCACCCACCTCCACCCCCGCCACCCACCAAAACCACCACCACTACCTCCACCCACCATCACCATCACCACCACCCACCACCACCCAACGCCACCACCATCCAACCCACCTCCACCGCCGCCACCCACCAGAACCACCACCGCCACCACCACCCACCACCAACCACCGCCACCACTGCCACCACCACCCACCGCCATTACCACCCAAAGGGGTGGGTGGCGATGATGGTGGTGGCATTGGGTGGTGGTGGCGTTGGGTGGTGGTGGGTGGCGGTGATGGTGGTGGTGGGTGGAGGTGGCGGACTGGCGGTGGTGGTTGGGGTGGGTGGTGGTGGCATTGGGTGGTGGTGGGTGGCGGTGATGGTGGTGGTAGGTGGAGGATGTGGTGGTGGTTGTGGTGGGTGGCAGCGGTGGAGGTGGCATTGGTGGTTGCGGTGGGTGGCGGCGGTGTAGGTGGGTGGTGGTGGCGGTGCATGGTGGAGGTGGGTGGTGGTGGTGGAGGTTGTGGTGGGTGGCGGCGGTGGAGGTGGGTGGTGGTGGTTGTGGTGGCGATGCATGGTGGAGGTAGGTGGTGGAGGTGGCAGTGGTGGTTGTGGTAGGTGGTAGGTGGTTAAATTTAATTTGTTTTGGTATAATACCACCACTGGACACTTAGTCCAGTGGTTGGGGCGTTCATTTTGGGGCCTCCAGACCCGAGTTCGAGCCTTGTCGGCCCCCTTTTAATTTATTTTCCAAAAACATTTTGCACTGTTAGTCCTTAGGACTAATTATGCAATTTATTTCTGAAAATAAATTGCACTGTTAGTCCTTAGGACTGACGATGCAAATATTCTCTCTTCCGTTTGGAGATAACGGAGAAATAATTTACACCGTTAGTCCTCATTGACTGACTTTACTAACGGATGAATGGTTTTGTGCCATCTTTACTAACGGAGGGATGGTTATGTGCCAAAAAAACCACGAAGATGTAAAGCGAGACACGGGCAAACCACATAGATGTATTTTGGACATTACTCTTATTTATTCCTTGAGAACCTTATTTACATACTTAAACATGCATACTGAATGAATGTTTATTTAGAAGTTATGAGGACTAAAATGATAGGAAGACTATTGATCACCATGCATTGACTTTTCAAGGCTTTTATTTTATCAAATGTCTTGGTCTTACAAAAACGTATAATATATTTCATTTATGAATATATTACAACTTGAAAAATGATGTGACATGTGTTGGATGCCAAGTTTGAATGAGGGAAGGGTCAAAAAGGACAAAACATTAGTTCGACATTTTTTAAGGCTTACATATCAAACATGAAAGCAATCCATTTGGGGAAAGTCTTGCCACATACGTAATAGATTGGTCAGTTGGGTCATCAACTAATGTATCCACATTTTTATCATTGGCTGATGAAACCTTTTTGCTAATTGGATCATTTTGTTTTTGTGAGGGGTTGGAGTGTGTATTAGGAGCAGTTGAGGGGCTGCATGGTATATACATGTTGTGATACGACCCATTACAGTTGTATCGATAGTATGCACCACTTCAAGCGAGTGCAATCTCTTTAAGAATATTAGAGTAGAGAAGACTAGAAAGTTATTTGACAAATCCTGACTTTCATTAATGAATGACGCGGTATAAATACCGAATAACCTAACTTGTATCACAAGTCGAATACAAGATAAACTCCCAAAACAATTGACACTTTCCTAATACGACACAAAGACATATATCCTAACATGACTCGAATACGACTTAGTAACAAGATAGTTATCCAACTACATGTAACACCCCCAAAATTCGGTTCAACGGAAGCATATAAGTCACTGGGGTGCTACTCACATGGTACACATAAGTTTACATTATTCAAAAATAGTGCGAAAATACAGGCCCATAATGATAAAGCGGTCACAAATATATATCAGAGTCGTCTATGACCGTGCCCCTTGCCAAGCGCCTTCCAACAGTAAGCTATCGCCTTATACCTGAGAATACATGCTAAAAGGGTCAGCTAACGCTGGTGAGTTCATAGGTTTAAACACATAGTATAACAATGGACCAAATCACATATAAGTTTGCTATAGTAGACAGAGGAAGACCCGACGATTTTTTCCAGGAAATCCCCAACGAAAAATGCACACTATTCCGTCTTTTCTATCAAATCGATGTCTTTTTCCCAGAGAAAAATTGCTTTCTATGATGGGTCAATCATTTGCTTCATTGGTTCCAACGGTGGCAGCTGCGGAATCTGCTATTGGGTTAGCCATTTTCGTTATTACTTTAAGGCACTTAACTAATACCTTATCCCACACAAGAGTGTGTCAAACTACAATCATAAATCCCTATAGGTGCATCGTATAGTAAATACAATCCCGCATAGGTGCGGTCCCATATAATAATAACCCCGCATAGGTGCGATTACATATAACAAGTAACCTTAGCCAGCTAACATAGCAAACATAGCAAAATCATAAAATAACATTAGGTCCATTCCAAAACAGTTTTGCATGTTTTCTCACCCCAAGTTTCAATAAAATATCATTAAGAGTAAAAGTGGGGCTATGAAACTCACATATATACCAGATAAAAACATACTGCCTTCAAATAACCAAATCAAATATTTTAGCCAAACAGTCAAGTCTTGAGTAAATAATTCACGTATCCAAATAAACAATCATTGAGTTTAGTTAAAAACAAGCATGTATTCTCCCCCAAAACAGTTATAAAACCAGTAAAAGTAGGCGCCATGAACTCACCTTAACCACAACAATGCAAATATCACAACTGACACAACTAGCATCTAGAGCTAATCGCAATGGTATCCAGGAGACAGGCACAACGGTACGGGATCGGCACAACCTAATACCTATACAGTTATCTCAAAATACGGCTCGTAAATAATTAAGTCTATAAAAGACAACAGGTCTTAGTTTTCGTGGATTACTCAAATTCAATACTTATAAAAAGTTTAGTATCAACGTTTCGTGTGGTGGCAAGAAAATATAGAGTCAAAACATAACTCACGCCAAAAGGAATAGACATCGATACGGTCGAGAAGAGTACTGACGAGAACTCGAGTCGAGGAGGAAATGAAAAGAAGAAATCAAGAAAGGAACGACAAGGAATATATGTCAAGAAAGTAAACCAATTGATAAGTTTCGGTATTTACCCCATAATTCCAAATAATTTGTATAAAACACACAAGTTTTATAAACAAGATAAGTTTGAATTCACAATTCCAACAATAAGGTTTTACAACTTAATAAAAAGAAAACATGTTTAAACTCATGTCGGGTTTCATAAGAATATACTGTTTTGAAATGAAAGTATAAGTGTAAGAAGTTCTATAAATTTCGGCATGACACGTCCATTTATATAACATTCCCAAGTAATCGCGACTTTAATAAAATCAATTTTCTCAAAACAATATTTCCTGACAATTTAATAAAAAATGATTATAGAAAATAAAGTGTATTTATTGATTATTAGGCATTATTTCCTTATTGTGTATCCGTTACGGATCGAATATATTAAATTCGTTACGAGTCTAATACATTGTATCCGTTCCCAGACCAATAAGTTCAAAATATCCAATATCCAATAATGTCATTACAAGTCCAATATTTATCCAAATAGTCCAAGTCAAAATCAATGTCTAATCTCTATTATCCGAATCAAATTTCACAATCCCAATATATATTCCGTTAAGTGTTCGTAAATTCCAATACCAAGCATCAACTACAATTGTCCGAAACGTACCAATAGATCTCAAAAGTCAAAACAAATAAGAGGTATTAGTTTGATAATGCAAAGACCGTAAGTATTATTACACGACTATCTTTACAAAAATAAATATCACGCAGATACCAATTAAATCCATACACTCCTAAATTTGTACTTGGGCTTAGCCCAAAATTAATCCAAACGCACCCTCTAATTATTTGTGGGTTCGTTAAGCCCATTAAACAAAACAAATCAAACCCATTTTCATAATCACAACACTTGCACAGTTTTGTTGTTTTTCCTTTTCCTGTAACCGAGCCAAAGCACACCCCCTCATAACACAAGTATTATCACAAACATGTAAACACCTTTTAACAGTTTCCATTATTTTTGTATCGCGACTCAAAGACTAGATCAAATAAGTTCTAAACATAAATCCGTGTCTGAACATGTTTAAGCCAAAAATTTTAAGTATCAAAACAAATAACCCTTGCGGTTTCACCTTGCAACCAAGGACGACAACACACTCGACACCTTACGGTGTCGTGATACCAAAACTGAACCCAACGACACCACACAATCCTAAACCGAGGCCAAACAGACACACACCCCTTATTGGTTACCTAGTGTTGGTATTTTAGTGTAAACTAAATTGTGTTTAATATGCAATAAGGATCGACACTTAGTTGTAAATGAGGGTCGATACTTAGTTACATATTAATGGGACTAACGAGGGGCCAACGGGGAGATGGTACGGCTAGTTATAGCAGTTAGTACGGCTAGTTATGCAAAGGTGCTGCTAGTTGGTTTAATCTGCTGTTAGTGGATTTAGCCTACTGCTAACTTTAAGAGACTGCTGCTAGCTTTAAGAGCCTGCTACTAGTGCATACTTTATATAACTGTCATACAGTTATTTTCCCTTGAAAAACCGTTTTTAATAACTGTTTTAGACCCTATAAATTGTCTTGTTGATTCTCAATTCGATATAGAGAAAAACACAGAGACAAATACACACATATATACCGAAAAGTGGGATTGATCAAAACACCCTTTGATCATGATTTTCTGCAAACATACATACATACTTATCTTGAATCGAATTCGATTTTATCCGATCATAACTTGGTAGCCACTCCATTTTATTGATCTGAAAGTGTTCTCACACGACTTCAGATTTCTATCGGGTTACAATATATTCACCACAAACTACCCATATAAATAACAAAGATCAATAAAATTGTAGTGACGATGGATGGTGAATCTATTCGAGAAGTTCGTGGAGTAGGCGATATTTGATGGACAAGACATGTTTTGGGCATATGATCTTGGAAGATGGTATAATAAGTATGGACGTGTAGTATCTGGTATGTTATGGTTACTTTGCATGGTTATATAGACGAACAACCAAAGTAGAATCTGGTATGTTTTCTTTTATCTTCTTTATTATGCCATAGGACTTATGTATGATTTACATGTCACTTTTATTTGTTGATACGTAAAAGTGATTGGTATAATTGGTAACTTTTGTTGGTATAATTGGGTTTTAATTATTGGTCAAAAGTTTATGATAGAAATCATGGAATGTTTTATATAATGGTGGACCAATGAATTTACAATTCAAAAGGCAAAGTAGTGGAGGAACCAGTGGCTTTTCATATATTATATTTGAATGATTATGAATTGGCGGTCTGCATATCATGTTTGTTATTCAATTATAAGGAAAGGAAAATAAAATTTACTACTATTCGTGATTTGGTAACCGAAAATAAATATGTCGAAGAATGGATTAATTCTTTGTGAATGACTGGACCATAAGTCTGAAAATTTGTTTTCTTGAAATTCAAAAGAAACATGTTTTGAATTGCACCATATTTAGGAATCACCTTTTCTTATAATGTATATGGTGAATCATGGGTTATCAAAGTGATGTGTAACTAAGTATGACTCACCCGTTATAAATGTTTATACATGCATGGTGATTGGTGTTCATTCATGAGATTAACATGACTACATGAGATTCTATTTGGTTTTGTTTTCTTTATTGCCAGTGTAACATAAAATGGACAAGGACTGTGTAAACTTGCAAATCAATGTTTTGATTTTAAAAATTTTTGCAGAATTTATGGAACTTGATATTTGATTCCAACGTTTATCCATAGACATGGCAAAATGATCTGGAAAAGTGGAAAACATTATTGAATCGTCGACCATGATTGTCGGTTTGTTAATTTATATTAATGGATATAAATGAAAACAAGTTTTAAATTCAATCAGTACATTAAATTTAAAATGTATTTGATTGGTAACCATTATTGAATTAATCTCAATATGTTAAGCCAAAGCAGGCTTTTGTTTCTTTATTTTAAGTGACAAAAAGGAGATGTGTTCACTAGTCATCATCGAATACGAGGGAATCGTTTCATGGTTTGACAAACTGGAAAAGTTTGAGGAACAAGATTTCAAACATTGGAAAATGAAGATGTACTTCTGGTAATTACTCTGAAAGTCGCTTACGATATGTCTGCTCCCATGTGCATGTCAGACTACGCTTCAAGTAAGAAATCTCTTGTGAGCAATTTATCATATTATAAAATGGTTGATTCTAGGTATGTTGTGTAATAGTAGAATCAACTGTTACATGTTATGTTAAGGTAAATTTACACAACATGATTCATAAATGGATGATCTTAGTGTTGTTTCAAGATAGATAAACTTCCATTTTAGTGGAAAGATATTAAGTATACCATGGTAAATCAGAAAGAGGATTTGTCTTTGGTTCAATTGGGTAGTCATACCTAAATTGAGGAGTCACTTCAGGAACAAGAAGTAGACAAAATAAAGACAAAGGTCAAACATCGTCCTCTTGGAATGTTGTTGAACACGATACATAACCTGGAAGGTTTATGGAGTTGAAGGGTATTAAGTTTGACAAGTTTGTCTTGTTTAGACATGACTATTTTGTTGGACTTGGATACTTGTCTAACGGTATGTTTAAATTATAAGTCTATGATCCATTTGAAACTGAATCTGTGTGCTTGGCTTCTTTGTCTAGCAGTAGAATCAACTATGTTACTATAGTAGGACATGCTAGATCAAACATATTTATCATCTTAGAATGAAAGACATGTCTATTATGAGTCTTATATCTGAACTAGATATTAGTCATGATAAATGTCATACTTGTAAGCTGACAAAAATCACAAGGAAAATTTTACGAATGTTAAAAGGGATTCTAGAGTTTAGAATTTATTCTGAAATGTGTGATTTTAACTGTACGCCTTCACTTAGTAACAAAAGTATGTTGTTATGCTTATCCAGTCCACACTTAATAAGGACGAGGCTCTTGATATATCTTAAGTTTATAAACAAGAGGTAGAGCTTCATTAAAGTGGTTTGATTAAGAACCTTCTTATTGATAAAGGTAGTGTAGTACACAAGACCTTGATAAATCTGGGTAATCTCATGTTGTGTTATTCTGGATTAAGTAGAAGTGTTTTAAAGTAAGGATATGCTAACAGCATGTTACATATTGATTAGTATTTCTAACAAGAATACTAAAGTAATCTCTTAAGAGATTTGGACCAATAAGGCATCAAACTTAAGTCATCTTAGAGGTTGGGACTGTAGAGCAGTTGTGAGGCTTACTAAACCTTAAATGAATACTTTAGGTGAAGAAGCATTGATTGCATATTCACTAGATATGTTGAGCATTATCCTGTTTATAGGTTCTATGTTATAGAACTAAATAACTATGTATCTGTTCACCTAGTGATTGAATGGAGGGGTGCTAATTTTGGTAATGAGGACAGATTTACTTCTGTACCTAGACTAAAGGATGTGCCTCATAGCTTGAAAGCCTCAACTGTAACTAACACTTTGGTGTGATATCAGAGATATGCTTTCTACTAGTACTGAACATAAAAGGAGTACTAGGACAAGGAAACCGAAGTCTTTGGTGATGACTTTCAACTCTGCATAGTTGAAGGATCAAAGGATGGAATTGAATATAGATATCAATATTGCTATAATATTGAAGAAGATTCTAAGTCTTTTAGTGAATCTATTGCTTCTAGAGATGCTTATAGTGAATTTGATGATTCTGGAAATGGAGTCATGATATGTTTATAGTGGATGACATGTTGATTTTGGTATAAACCAAGATCAAGTGGATGAGACAAATCTAAATTAGCTATGAAAGACATGAGGGAGGTGGAAGTGATCTTAGGTATCAAGATCATTCGAGAGAACAAAGGTATCTCAATCTCTCAATCACGTTATATTGAGAAGATCTTGGATAAGTTCAATTTCAAGGATTGTTCTCCCATAGGTACTCCCATGGATCAAAATCTTAAGTTATTACCCAATAAAGGTAAAGCGGTGTCTCAACTTGAATACTCAAAAAGGATTACATCGTTAATGTATGCCATGGTAAGTACAAGGCCGGATATAGCATATGCAGTTGGAATGCTTAGTAGGTTTACTAGCAATCCTAGTACATTTCATTGGCATGTTTTGGATTGAGTATTCTAGTACTTGAAAGGAACAGTTGATTATCAATTAACTTACATTGGGTTCCTTTGGTAATTGAAGGGTTTTGCAATGCAAGTTGGATATCCAATAAAGAAAATTATTCTTTTACATTTGGATGGGTGTTCCTTCTTGGGGGAGGTGCCATTCGTTGGGCATCAAAGAAATAGACTTGCATAACAAACTCAACTAAGAATCTGAGTTTGTTGTTTTGGTAGCAGCTGGTAATGAAGCTGAATGATTAAGGAAGCTTTAAAAATTCCATTGTAGCCAAAGCAGATTTATTCTATTTCTATCAGGTGTGATAGTCAAGGTACTTTGGCTAAGGCTTATAGTCAAGTGTATAATGGCAAGTCAAGACACTTAGGTGTATGACACAGCATGGTTCTTGAGCTCATAATGCATGGTGTCATATTCGTTGAGTGAATTGCAACTCATCGAAGCAAAGATGATCATTTAACCAAAGGGTTATGTAGAGTACTCGTGAAAGGATCAGCTGTAGGATTGAGCTTAAAGTCCATATGAAAACTCTCATGTTAAGATACCCAATTCACCACCTAATATGACGTTAGGTGCTGAATTTTGAATGTGGAAAGCTTAACATCTAGAGTTTGGAACACAATATAAAATTATCCCAAAGGTATGTGTTCGGATCTGCAAGATAAAGAAGGTTGAAGAGTTCTTCTTAATAGTTCTTTTGAAAAATTGCATTTGCAGGTGCAAGATTAAAAGAACTACTTATTAAGTATGAAGTTTAGCTGCTTCAAGAAGCTGGGACTTGGCTTTGATATACTTATGAAGGATAGGGACACAGGCTAGTAAAAGAAAGTGTCAAGTAAGAATTAAGTATGTGAAAGCTAATGTGTATATTATCTTCATGTATTCAATAGCAATACTACAAGGTTCAATCTTTTTGGGAAACCTTGGTATTCGAATATTTGGAATGTGTAATATACTAATATGAAATTCAATCGTCTCGACATTTCATTTAAGTATTAATTTGATTGTTTGCGGTGATAAGTTAGTTAATTTATGATTACACTAAAATGGGGGAGGTTTGTTGGTATTTTAGTGTAAACTAAATTGTGTTTAATATGCAATAAGGATCGACACTTAGTTGCAAATGAGGGTCGATACTTAGTTACATATTAATGGGACTAACGAGGGGTCAATGGGGAGATGGTACGGCTAGTTATAGCAGTTAGTACGGCTAGTTATGCAAAGGTGCTGCTAGTTGATCACAACCTGCTGCTAGTTGGTTTAATCTGCTGTTAGTGGATTTAGCCTGCTGCTAACTTTAAGAGACTGCTGCTAGCTTTAAGAGCCTGCTGCTAGTGCAGACTTTATATAACTGTCATACAGTTATTTTCCCTTGAAAAACTGTTTTTAATAACTGTTTTAGACCCTAAAAATTGTCTTGTTGATTCTCAATTCGATATAGAGAAAAACACAGAGACAAATACACACATATATACTGAAAAGTGGGATTGATCAAAACACCCTTTGATCATGATTTTCTACAAACATACATACATACTTATCTTGAATCGAATTCGATTTTATCCGATCATAACTTGGTAGCCACTCCATTATATTGATCTGAAAGTGTTCTCACACGACTTCGGATTTCTATCGGGTTACAATATATTCACCACAAACTACCCATATAAATAACACCTAGCCGAGAACCAAAAACAAAACAAACATCTTTACACGGTTTAAAACTTGACCCGACTAAATTGACAACAACAACGATTAACATAATTTTTTCCACTAGTTTGCCACACGAAATAAAATCAAAACACTTCCACGAAAACTTGCAACAAAACTCATTTGTGTGTCGGCTTACCACGAGATCGAGAGAAAAAGAGAAACGATGAGTTGTAGGAGGCGAACCGCGACCCAAACTCGAACAAAACCCACAAAACACGAATGGAACCCTCATTCACACCACATACAACTCGCAAATCCATGAACTAAACCCAAAATGATACACGAAAGCGGCGGTGATGATGGCACACGAAAGTGGAGGCGGAGGAAAGGTGGTGGCCGGCTATGGTGGCGGCGACAGAGGATGGGGTGGCGGCTGCTATGTGTGTTATAATTTTCCTTATGTAGTGAAACCTAGGGGCCAAAAGCGTAATAACACAAGGTATGGGGGCGGTGGAGAAAATAATACCCCAGGGACCACAATTGTAATTTAGGTAATCTTTTGTGATTATTAGGTTCGGGAAACGTTAGGGCTCGATAACGATCGTTTCAGGACACGCAAATAACGTCATCGCGTTCAGAATAATATTTCCAATCAAAACGGGTATTCATACGCCTAGTCTCTCACGGATAATATAATAATCGAATCAAATCGTTTATGGAGGTAATGGTTGTGCCGGTACGCGTCGTGTGTGATTTCACGTTTCACGAGATAAATCCACGTTTTCAAGTCAAATGAGTTCAGGAAGGTTCGTAAATGAAAAACAGGGATAATTCCGTATAAAAATACGTCTGTAAAATTACGAGGTGTAACACTACAGTAGGCGTATCATTCCTCGCTCATTCGGAATCACATTGTCCTCAAGGTGTTGCTTCAAAATCTTGCCTCATGTAATCCCAGGATCCCACACTTTCACTTGTATTTCACAGGAAAGCAAGTTGTCTGCAAGAATCAAAGCAGTGAGGTGAATCAAACTCAATACAGAAGGGGAAATACATCCACTAAAACTATTATTCAACAGATTAAGAACCGAAAGATTATTCCAAACAAACAAGTTCACCCGTAATGGACCAGAGAAGCTATTGCATTCGAGATGCAGACCTGTCAAATTCCTCAGATTATAAAAATCTGAAGGAAACGTACCCGATAAGTTGTTTGATCTCAAAATCCCAATTTGAAGATTCGACAAGCGACCAAGTGTATCTAAAGGTATAGCACCAGCAAAACCAGCAGCGGCAAACAAAAAGCAATAACTGATAAATGGTTATGATCACATGCTACCCCAGTCCAGTAAGTACAAGTCGGTAAATCCATACTCCAGTCAATCATACAAGAATGTGGTATCAACCTGGTAAAATCAAGTAAGATTTCCTTTTCTTCAGTCGATTCAGTCCTAAACATAGACAAAACAGTCCCGAACACGAAAACCACAACGAAAATGATTTTCGTCTACATCTTTACCATCTCAATTTTTCTCACAAAAACATCAACATCTATATCTTTTTTCCTTATTGAAACGTATGACCAGCTACTACTCTGATCGGCTACATGTATACAAAGTATGGTTCCCTTACCAGAAGCTTTCAATCTCCCATGCACCCGCATTTTTACCAACGGTTTCCATGCAACTTTTGATTTTCCCTTACTTCTAAACATAACATCCCCACTATCCATCTCCATCTTATCTTTAGGTGCTGCTATTTGGTTCTCAAAACAGCCATAAGAAATCCATTTGATAGCAAGTAACGTGGTGTTAACAGTAGGTTTAGGAGGTGTTGGCAGCAAAGGTGCGCTAACAACTGATGTAGAACGTTGGTATTGCTTACCGTCATTGATACCAGCAGCCCTGGAAACAACAAAAGCCGTACTTTGATCTTCCAACCTTGCCTTTGTGATGCGAGCCAACGTAAACGCATCTCCAAGAGATATTGGTTTTGCCACCAGCAGCTCTCGTTGTAGAGGTATTTTAAGACCAGATATATAGAAAGAGATGAGCAAAGTATCCGAGATATCCGTAACCCTATTCATGAGTTTTTCAAACTCAATTTGATACTCCGCGAACGAACTGGTTTGTAACAATTTAGATAAAGCCCCTTGCGGATCTTCCTATTTTGACGGCCCAAAACGGTTTTTAACACTCTCTACAAATCTATCCCAATCGGTAATCAAACCATTTTGTGTCATCCACCGAAACCACTCCGCCGCCGCCCCTTCTAAACTAAAACCCACTATCCGCAATTGCTGATCGGCGGGAGTATTAAGCTGCGAAAAGTATTCAGTGATGGCAAAGATCCAGCTATCTGGATCGACCCTCGTAAATTTAGGAACGTCCAACCGCATAGACCGCGGTAACAATAATCCGTGATCACCTCCTTCCCCATTGCGAGCCTGGATTAGTCCCCGAGTAGCTTGCAATTCAGCCCGTAATACTTCAAATTGCTCCTGAAAAGCCGCAACCTGCTATTGTGCGAGTAGGTTAGCTGCATCGGCCTGCTCTTGGAGCAATAATCGAACCATGTTTTCAACCATGAGAACAATGAAAACAATGAAACAGTAAATTCCGTGATGAACAGTACCGATGAACAGCTTTTTTTTTTGTTTTTTGTTTTTTTTTTTTTTTTTTTTATTATTATTATTTTTTTTTTGAAACCCTAGAATCGTTCGGCTCCCAATGAAACTCTCAATGAAAGCACCAATTGATACGACCCGTTACGGTTGTATCGATAGTATGCACCACTTCAAGCGAGCGAAAGCTCGTTAAGAATATTAGAGTAGAGAAGACTAGAAAGTTATTTGACAAATCTTGACTTTCATTAATGAATGACGCGGTATAAATACCGAATAACCCTAACTTGTATCACAAGTCGAATACAAGATAAACTCCTAAAACAATTGACACTTTCTGTTAGAGTTTGTGGATATAAATTAATATTTGTATGTCCGGTTTCGAACACGAGACTTCGGGATTGCACACATTACGTATGAGTTTCAATGTATTAATAATTAATATATTAAGTTATGATTAATTATTAAATCACAAATATTTATATGGTTGAACAAGGAAAGTGGAGGGGGTTGAATGTCGATTTTTGAAACTTGAGGAGGTGTTAAACTCAAACTTGAAGAGCAAGTTTGGAGTGTATATAAACACCCCATAGCTTCATAAATCGGATGAGATAAATAATATATCCCTAACCGATCGATTGACTTTTCAATTGATATCCTATTCCACCCACTAGCATACTACAGTAAAAGAATTTATGACATGAATGTGATATTAATTCGTGTGTCTGGCATGCATGTGCAGATGCATATAATTAGTTGATTCTTTTATTCGTACAGTGGTATATCCCTATGGGATTCGATCATGTATTATTTAGAACATCAAAACCTAGTTGTTGTGATGTTTTATTTGTGATACATGAACCTAGCTTTTCACATTGAGACGCTACCAATACGTGTGTACAAGAACGAAGTACAAGCTTCCTTTAGCTTGTTGTTACTTTACCCTATTCGACTACTGATGAAGCGAAAAGTGTACCGCTTTTAGGGGGTCATTTAAGCCCTAAATCGTGTTTATTTGATCAAATATTGCCCTAAATCGTTCCTTTTGTCATTTTAGGTACTTTGGAGAAGAAATCTGGAAAAGGAAGCATTTTGGACGTTTTTGGAGCATAAAAGTGAAGAAAACGACAAAGTCTCAAAATCGGCTGGAAAAGTACCTTTGACGGCGTCAGGGATTGCTCTTGACGGCGTCATGGCTTGGCAAAAGAGGTGGACATGAAAAATACACATGATAAGCCAGAGAATTTTACAATGAATTTCTGATGGCGTCACCCTTTGAAGTGATCAAGGTCGTCACGGTTTAAGTTAAAGAGGGACGGCGTCAAGCCATATTCTGACGGCGTCAAGCTTTGATAAGCCAGAGCGGATTTTGGAGGTCTAAAGAGGGACGGCGTCAGGAAGGCCATCCGGGAACCCTAGACACGGCGAGGTGACGGCGTCAAGATCTACAACGTGACGCCGTCAGCCATTAAACTCTATATATAGTTTTGCAATTTTTTGTCATTAGTGTGCAACTTTGTGAGGAGAAACCCTAAGATGAATTTCTGCCATTTTTAAGGGTTTTCATACCCTTGGATCTCCCATGTTTAATTGAAGATAAGTGTTCATTTAATCAATCAATATGTCTATGTGTTGTTTGATTATATCTTGTTCTTGTCTTTTGATTAACATGCTAGGCTAGATTTATCTTGTGTTTGCTTAGATCTAATGAAACCTAGCTATTGATTATTGGTTATTAGTGTGTTATTAATTGTATTGGATGATTGTTTATCGATGTTAGGCTTAAGAAAACTGGCTAACTTCCTATACGGTAACTTGCTTGAACGTCTTAAGAAACATGAACTAATGCGTACTAAGGTTTTTATGGTTGTATTTAATGCATGAGCGAATTCTAGTGATCCCATGTTAGGAGCTTCCTAGCCGGCTCGACATAGGAGTGAAGTAGGAGCTCATAGAGTTGGGGAAGTACGTACGCCACCCCACGATTGGTATTAAGGAATACACCCGTCATCCACGCAATTAATACACACTAATCAACCGGTAAAAGATAGTTAGGGAGTAAGGAAATCTAAGTAAACACATTTCTCTCCATATAAGTTTCACAACCCTTTTCATTTTCAGTTATTTTATTTTATTTGCATTTGTAGTTATTTGGGTTAGTTGACTAGCAACTAATTCCGCCCACTCCTTCAAACCCGAGATTTTACTTGCTTTCATAAAAAAAATATAAAAATACAAAAAGAATCTTCTCTCACCCTTAGACCTAATTAGAGTAGTTTTTCAATCCTAACGACACTATTCCCTGTGGAGAACGATCAATCCCCCGTACTTACCACTACACTATACTACATCGGTCAGGTACACTGCCTGGTAGGGTTGTAAGCCTCTCGAGATCCCTTGAGAGGTAAAACCTGTTGTAAGGTCGCAAAACCACGCATCAAGTTTTTGGCGCCGCTGCCGGGGAATAGTTATTGTTTAGGTTGAATTTTTATTTTATTAGGTCTACTCACTAGATTCCTTTCTAGTGAGATTTTTATTTTATTTTTCTAGGTTTTCTTTAGTCTATCTTTTTCTTTGTGCCCTTTGTTTGTAAAACCATTTTCATTTATCACCATGGCGGATGAAATTCCATTTAGATCATTAACAATAGAGGAACAATTACTTTACACGGATAGATTTGCTTCCTGTTGTTCCAATGAATTTTTAAGTGATCTTAGATATATACAAGAGGAGATGGGTGTAAAGTTTGATAGGTTTGATGAATTATGTGCATGTGTGGCTTCTATTAAACAATCATTGTTAGGATCAACTCCTTTTAATAAGACCCTTTGGAAAAAATTTGAGGAAAGCCTCCTAACCGTAAACCATAAGTTTAATGAATTAATGGGTTCGTATACATCACAACTTGAGGAAACAATTGAGGAGGATTTAGCCGAACATGAGCATATTGAGCAAAAAGACCTAGGTTTTATGATCAATGACTTTGAATCTCAAGGAACACATGATGAATCCTTTAGGCAAATTGAACATAGTAATCATGTTATCAGGGAAGATTCTTATGAATCGGACTTAGAACTTGAAATGGCTAGAGAAGGATTTGAGATACTTAGGAACATGTTTGGGTTAGATTCTACTAAAACACATGATGTGGATATAATTGATATAGAGACAAGGAAGGATGAGGTAAATAACACAAACCTACAAAGTGCCCCACAAGTCCTACCATCATTCGAGGCATACACACCGCCCGTGACTTACCCGGAAAAAGTAGAAGAGACTATAGGAACCCTAATAGAGGTAGAGCCCTTGGACCAAACACAACTAGAAGAAATAGGTTTGAATACTAGTAGTCACAACCTTTCTTTTAGTTCTATGGAAGTTCCTAGTTTTGATGAACCGGAGCCTCAACCGAGACCCTTACCCAATTTTCCATCCTTGGATGAAAAGTTAGGAATTAAAATAGGTCCCGATCCACCCATCAAACCATATAGTCCGGGTAGTTTTATGATAAAGGTAGTAGACTCTAAGCCTTGTAGAGAGGAAGCTAATATAGGAGTGAACCATGACCTTACATACTTACATCACCCATTCATGATTGATCACAAGAAACACTATGGGTTTAAACCGGGTTTATTAGGTCAAGATGGATTCCCAACTAGGTGTCTCTCGAAGTTGATAGAAGATGACCCCTTTCTAGGAGAAAACTTCAATTCACCCATTGACCCAATTAAACTAAGTAAGGTTATGATGATTGGATCCCACATATTTGAGCATATAATTCATCCACCATTCTTTCCTCACGTGGCATACTCATACCGAGTCGGTGTGTATCGCTACTTTCACCCGCACTTAATCCTAAGTGTAGGGAAAACCTCTCCTTTATCCGTTAAATAAGGGTAGAGTCAGGCTCGTGACTCGAACAAAAACAAGCGCTTCTTGGGAGGCAACCCAAGCTTTATTTGCTTTGTGTGTTTATTTATTTGTTTGTTTGATTTTATTTGTTTCCGTATGTGTGTTTAATTTTTATTATTATTGATTCATGTTCAAAACTAAATTGTGAAAATGCTTTATCTTGTTTTTAACTTCGTCTTAACTACATATAAAGGTATTTTGCAAAAGATAAGTGTAAGGGAAATCCAAATCGGTTTATTAGAACACAAATGAACATGAATCGTAATGATATTAAATTAACATACATATTCGTATTTGTTTGAGTCAAATGCTTGTATCGAGTCATAATGAGATTTTGCAGGAATTCCAGGAAGTAAGGTATAGGTTTTTCCAGAAATTTTCTGGAAACTTAACATGAGAATTCTGTCAGATCATTTCTGACGGCGTTAGGCATTACAACCTGACGGCGTCAGGTTTTAATTTTCTGAAATTTTTGAAAGTTTTGTTTTCATAAAAAGTTTTTATTAAATCTCTAACTTATAAACTCCAGGAATCTGCAAAATAATCATTCCACAAGCATTATATCCTTATATAGAATTTATCCCGCCGATGTTATGCAGGTTTTCATGTTTGTTTTCTCAGGTTCAACAGGTTATTTTGGACAAGGAGATGTATGTGGAATCAAGCTTATGGCGATGCATTAGCCTTGGAGCTTCTACTTTCTCTTGGAAGAAGATCTAACCATGTTACTTCTTTATCCACCGAGCGAATCAGGGGAGTATTTGATTTCATTCTTTTACCTTTTTACTTTTACATCTTGTTATTTGGACATTGGGGACAATGTTCATCTTAAGTGTAAGGGGGGGTAAAATACGATACTTTAGAGAATACAATTACGCTTGATTTTTGTTTGTTTAATAGTAGATGTGTAATAAAACTGAGAGAAATACCTGTTAGGGCAATTTTAGTGCCAAATTTAAATTTTTTTACAACATTTAGGAGTGAAACTTTGATCTTAATGAGCGTCTCATGGATAGGAGTTATATGACTAGCACAAAACCGTACCACTAAAATTTTTTTTCCACCCCAAATATGTGAGGTTCGCCCCTAGAATTGGTAGGAAAAGCATTTATGCTATGATGTGTGTACCGGTAGCACTTAGATTCTAGAACTTGCGTTAGGACCATTCCGAGGCCACAAGTGAGACTACATTCGTGTAGTTAGATTTACTACATGATAAGAGGCATTAGGATTAACCCATTGTTTTACACCTGTGTTTTTGTTATAATTACGTTGGCTACATTGGTCAAGTAATTCTCCCACACCCTTTGCGTTGTACTCATTTTTAGTACACGATACCCCTAGTACACCCCTCAGAGCCTATCTTTTCGTTTCGACTTTTAAGCATTTTACTTAAAGGAAGAATTTGTTTACACCCCACTTAAATGTACACCCAAATCGCCTTAGCCTACCTTGTATGCACTCATTTTTAGTGCATTATTGTGACAACATTTGTTTAAAACCCAAGTTAATTATCTAATTGATTACATGGTTGCTAAGTCGAGTCATATCCTTGTACATATTGTTTTGGGACGATTGGGACTCATGGGTAAAGTACTAGTGTAATGGAGTAATGGGGAAGAACATCATTTATTACCCCCATATGTGCTAAATATTTTAAAAAGTACTCCAGGTGTTTCGATTATCTTAATTCGAGTCATTAGAATAATTATTTGTAAAGTTATGTAAAAGTTCAAGTGTAAGGGGAATGCAACGCCCCTATGATGTATTATTTTGGATGGTAGGGCAAGAGTGTATGAAAAAAAAAAAAAAAATCGAAAAAATCAAGAAAAATACAAAAAAATGATAAAAAGAAAAATAGAAAAAACATACGGACTACCATCCCGTTTCATTTTATGTTTATTTTATGTTTTTGTTATTTTGTTTTTAGCTTAAGTCGAGTCTAGTCTTGGCTTAGCAACGCCATATTGTGCATGTAATTAATCAAGATCTTTAACTCGCCACCAGTAAAATATCCCTTATCCAACAAAACTGTGTTTATCATATCCCTACACCTCACGTTATAACCCATGTAAAAGCCCTCTTTGATAGTTTATCTTAGGTGCTTACGCCTAGTGGAGGAGGTCTTTGATCCTTTCCCAAGCCTATGGTAATCTATTTGCTATGACAGGTAGTGAGAGGTATTATCCGTTTCCATTTATGAGATTTATTTTGATGACACCTGAGAGATGTGAGTATCTAAACACTACTTGTGAGGTGCTAGTTTGTAATCTCCGTGCTTATTATGATTAAAGTGGAACGACTGTTTGTTATAATTACTTTTATATTAGCATTAAATGACCCCTAACTTGTATTTTGATTAGAATAAAAGCGCATTTGCTTGAGGACAAGCAAATCTCAAGTGTAAGGGTATTTGATGAAGCGAAAAGCGTACCGCTTTTAGGGGGTCATTTAAGCCCTAAATCGTGTTTATTTGATCAAATATTGCCCTAAATCGTTCCTTTTGTCATTTTAGGTACTTTGGAGAAGAAATCTGGAAAAGGAAGCATTTTGGACGTTTTTGGAGCATAAAAGTGAAGAAAACGACAAAGTCTCAAAATCGGCTGGAAAAGTACCTTTGACGGCGTCAGGGATTGCTCTTGACGGCGTCATGGCTTGGCAAAAGAGGTGGACATGAAAAATACACATGATAAGCCAGAGAATTTTACAATGAATTTCTGACGGCGTCACCCTTTGAAGTGATCAAGGTCGTCACGGTTTAAGTTAAAGAGGGACGGCGTCAAGCCATATTCTGACGGCGTCAAGCTTTGATAAGCCAGAGCGGATTTTGGAGGTCTAAAGAGGGACGGCGTCAGGAAGGCCATCCGGGAACCCTAGACACGGCGAGGTGACAGCGTCAAGATCTACAACGTGACGCCGTCAGCCTTTAAACTCTATATATAGGTTTGCAATTTTTTGTCATTAGTGTGCAACTTTGTGAGGAGAAACCCTAAGATGAATTTCTGCCATTTTTAAGGGTTTTCATACCCTTGGATCTCCCATGTTTAATTGAAGATAAGTGTTCATTTAATCAATCAATATGTCTATGTGTTGTTTGATTATATCTTGTTCTTGTCTTTTGATTAACATGCTAGGCTAGATTTATCTTGTGTTTGCTTAGATCTAATGAAACCTAGCTATTGATTATTGGTTATTAGTGTGTTATTAATTGTATTGGATGATTGTTTATCGATGTTAGGCTTAAGAAAACTGGCTAACTTCCTATACGGTAACTTGCTTGAACGTTTTAAGAAACATGAACTAATGCGTACTAAGGTTTTTATGGTTGTATTTAATGCATGAGCGAATTCTAGTGATCCCATGTTAGGAGCTTCCTAGCCGGCTTGACATAGGAGTGAAGTAGGAGCTCATAGAGTTGGGGAAGTACGTACGCCACCCCACGATTGGTATTAAGGAATACACCCGTCATCCACGCAATTAATACACACTAATCAACCGGTAAAAGATAGTTAGGGAGTAAGGAAATCTAAGTAAACACATTTCTCTCCATATAAGTTTCACAACCCTTTTCATTTTCAGTTATTTTATTTTATTTGCATTTGTAGTTATTTGGGTTAGTTGACTAGCAACTAATTCCGCCCACTCCTTCAAACCCGAGATTTTACTTGCTTGCATAAAAAAATATAAAAATACAAAAAGAATCTTCTCTCACCCTTAGACCTAATTAGAGTAGTTTTTCAATCCTAACGACACTATTCCTTGTGGAGAACGATCAATCCCCCGTACTTACCACTACACTATACTACATCGGTCAGGTACACTGCCTGGTGGGGTTGTAAGCCTCTTGAGATCCCTCGAGAGGTAAAACCTGTTGTAAGGTTGCAAAACCACGCATCAACTACATAGTAGTTGATTCCCATTAAACCCTTGTTAGGGTTTATACCTTGTTCTTGGAGTGCACGATTCCTTGTTCTTGCTAGGAATCAAAAGGTACACATCTATTTAAATTTAGTTAATTAATTATATGTTATTGTAGATCCAATCCGCTGTGCATGCTTTGATGTTTATTGTTTGTGTTTATTAGTTTATAGATTTATGATTCTAATATTCCAACAGTGGCATCATGAGCCCGTTTTTAACATGTAATTAATTACAAAACCCTTAAAATTGAATCTTGTTGTATAGATACATGCAATCTAGTTTGTTAGGGTTTTTGTTTTATAAACCCTAATTTTGTTAATTTGGGTCGATACCCATATTTAATTTTTTTAGGATTTTAGTTTTTGTAGAAAACTTGTAGAAACCCTAGGATTGCATGAAATTTTAAGGATTAATTAATGAATACCTATGTGATGTCATTAATTAGATTCGTATGTTATTGGCTTTGAATATGTGTTACATGATTTTAAGTGCCAATATGGGGATCCATGACAAAATCTTGCATGTTTTGTCATGGAATGTTATGTGTTATAATTGCTACATGTTTTAAGATAAATTTAAAATTAGGGAAGACCCTAATTAAATATATTAATTAATTGGTTATGTGCAATGTGGTATCTAGTTAATTAAAACTTACGCGGCCAAGTTATTTGGCGTCTGTGGACCATTGGGCACAATGAGCTCGAAAACCAATGGGAGTTTTATTGATTAGATACATTATAAATTCACATAGAAAATTAATAGGATTTATCAAAAAGGTTTGCATGTGGCTATATGATATTGTTAATGATCATATATGTGTTATTAAGTGTTTATTTATTTTTTAATTGCTTGTTCTTTGTGTTTAATTATGATGGATTGTAACATCAAAGAGGGTAATTTTTGAATAAAAAATAAATGAACCTAATAACTATGAAACCTTTGTAGTAAACCATTTAATTGCCAAGTCTTATGTGCCGACAGTGGTTCGCTTCGCACGGTAATTTGCTCCCAGGCGAGACTAGCAATTAATAATTTACTACATAAAATGTTTTAAGCTTTAAATCTTAAAGTTTTAATTGATTGATGCGACTGTACAAAAGTGGTCGAAGCGGCGGACCTATTATTGACAAACTATAAAGTGGGTATAAGGAGGCATGACATTAATTTGTCATCCGAAAGAGGCGCGTTTTTAACTACCTTAGGGTAGACGTTTGCCTCTCCGCTCGCCTGTGCGTCAATAATAGACTTACCAAGTACACCATGAAAAAGTACGAAGCATCTTAAGGCAATGTTGTAAGTTTCTCAACGCCATCAATTAAAATTTTGTTGATTTTAAGCTGCAAATTGGTAAATGTTTTTGTAGAAAACATATGATACAAAGATGAATGCATGACATCTTTGTACATATTTTTTGATTACACATCAAAAATTTAATACCCTTAAATTTAAGTAATATGCCATCCAACTACAAAAAGGAACACCTAAGGTTTCATCCTACATCACTAGCAGCCAAAGCTGAATGTGATGTTCAAAGGGTGGTTGTCTAAGGGTAAATTGAGTACTTTCATCACTAGCAGCCAAAGCTGAATGTGATGGAACGACGTCAATTTATAGTTTCTTAAGTTGGTTAACTTAATTGAGCACTTTCATTGCTAGCAGCCAAAGCTGATGTGATGGAACGGCGTCAAGGCATAAAGATTTGGGGATGAAACATGCTTACATTTGCAACTGAGGTTGGCATAATATGTAAGTCCCATGATTCTAGGAATTGCAATTGTATATTGGCAATTGAGTGCAACTCTACCTTATTGAGTACTTTCATTGCTAGCAGCCAAAGCTGATGTGATGAAACGTCGTCAATTTGGATCCTAATTTTCAAAATGAAAATTAAATGGTAAAATTTTATTTACCTTGGGTGTTTAATTTTCTTGAAAAACTATTATCGAAAATACTAAAAATGAATTTTGAAAATTCTTTTAATGTATTTAATGCAACGTTAAAACCGTAAACGGAAGGTTTTCTTTTAGTAGTAAATTGATCTACACCCGTAGGGGTTTTGGAGAGAGTCAATTTTTACTGAAAAGAATAAACCGAGTCTACTTTCCGTGTGAAGAGTAAGACTTAATCCTATTCCTTTTCATGAGTGAGAAAGGTATAATAGGAAAATTAGAATTGTCTATATTCTAAGAAATAACTCATGGCGAATTTCTTAAGAAATTGCATGGTTAGGAGTTATTAAATTAGAAGCTAGACTAATTACCGCAAACGTGGTAAAAGGCAAACTAGAATGTTTAAACTAGTTATAATGCTTTAACCATTTAAAGGTGCTACATACCATGATGGGGATGGTAGACCTAACTAAGGAAGAAATTGCATACCCAATTCTTTCAAGTTAATTGCATTGATGGATATTCCATCATTCACAAAGTAGAATACATTCTTTGAAGTACCTTAGTAACGTTACGTAAGGGATTCGTCAAAGGTGTAGGAAAGTAAACCGCACGCTATTTGCTTTTACTGGTTATGCGACACTTACAATGTTGTCAAACCCAGTGGGAGCATTGTGTTGTAATTACTGAATAATGAGTTCATGTAGTGATCTTAAATTCAGTGGGAGCTACAAGTCTTGGTAGTAACCCATATTATCTCTAGAATCTCTTGGGATAAATACTTTCCGATTATA